>PVKM010000342.1:0-114928 GCA_004027735.1 Carollia perspicillata | reverse complement strand
CTCTCTCTCTCTCTCTCTCTCTCTCTCTCTCTCTCTCTCTCTCTCTCTCTCTCTCTCTCTCTCTCTCTCTCTCTCTCTCTCCTTCTCTCTCCAAATCAATAAACATCCTAAAAAGAAAAAAATAAATGATAATGACAGTGTTTTGTTGAATAAGATCTGTCTGGGCTTGTAGACTGTTTCTTTGAAGATGATTTGAATGAGAAGTCCATCTTTCCAGCCAGTGAGTCTTATCAGAGCATAATGGACACAGGCCTACAGATAGCAGATTTAAGCTTTGTCTGCAGTTCTTTTAGAATGAGGCATTGGTTTCCAGGGACTCCTGGTGAAACATGGCTTCAGTATATACACAGTAGTGGAGAGAGGGTTCAGACACCTATAGATTGGCAGCAGTGCCACTTTTTCAAAGGAATGCCAGGCCATTGGTATGACCCAATCTGGCCCCATTGTATTTGGGAGCAGGGACCTCCCACTTGTATGCCATCATGTGAGGTTTGAGAGCTTTCTGTATGACACTGGGGATTTTCAATTTGTGAAATGTGAAACAATATCTTTGATTTCTTGCCTTTAGCAGATAAATACAGGGAGAGATCATTTAACTTAGATCCTGTCCTGGGTCAGGTGACCTATGGCTTTCATAAATAAATTTTCACTAGCAGCTTTAGCAATGTCAACAGGATGTCAGGCTAGGTTCAGAGCCATTATTTCCTGGCACTGTGTCAGCCAAGCCTGAAAATCTTGGGGCAAATCAAAATTTTATTTTTTAGGAACTGGCTGTAAATACCAGCCATTCTTCCCCAACCCCTTTAAAAGGAAAGTAAAACTAAAATGACACTTAAACCCAACCATTCCAAGACAGGGAAACTCAGCAAATGCCAGTGAAGACCTAATGGACAAGCTTCTCCTCAGAGCTTATCTGGCCTTCACCTTGCTCTGAACCCCAGCCCACATGAGGAACAGGGTAGAAAAGACTGCATTGTGTTCTGCACAAGAAACTTACCTAAGCATCTAGGTTTAGGGCCTCATTTGTAATTAGACAGTTTCTTGGAAGTACATCAAGCTCAGTCTCAAATCAGAACATCTCTTGGGGGAGAAATCTGTATTTAGATGTTTCATTTAAAAATTCATATTGAATAGCACAGTATTTTGTTGTAACTCCTACTTGATGCAGTCCAAATTCTCCCTAATTCTTTTTTGATTACAATGATGTCATTAATAATGGATGGAATGGAGGGGATGAGAATGTGCCAGAGGCTCAGCAGCAAACAGAGGGCAGCACAGGCAGGTAAGTCAGTGCTCTTTAGGGCTGCAGAAGCCAGTGCATCTCAGACCAAGGGCTTGCCACCCTGCCTCCCTTTTCTGGATGCCTGTGATTTGCATCCTAGAACTGCTCTTATTTGGCCTGGAGAAATGTCTTTTTAAGTAGTGGGCAGGAAATGAACTACTGAAAAGTTATTTGGCAAGAAGATTAAGTTTCCCCGAAAGTTGGGAAAAGGAGTTTTTGTGTTTGTACTGACAACCTGTACTTCTTCTCACATTCTCTCCTTTTCATTCCATCCATCCCACCACTGACACTACCTTTTTCAAAGTCATCAGTGACTGCCTGTATTGCTCAGGAAAATACTCTTCTCTTTCCACCTCTCATTTGATCTCTTAACAGCGTCCACTAGTACTGCCCTCTTTTCTTGGTTTACTTGACTTCACAGTCTCCTGCTTCTCATTCCTCCCTGGATACTCCTTCTCAGTCTCCTTTACAGGCTTGTCCCTGTCTAACCAATCTCTCAATGATAGGCTTCCTTTGATGTTTTATGAAGTTGAGTTCCATGTTTCCTTTTCAATCTGTAATTTGTTCCTGAACTGTGTTGTGTAAAATATTCTCTCTAAAGCAGAATACTGAAGTGGGTTTAACTGTGAAGAACATGGATTGTTTACTGGCTTTCTCTTTTTCTCCTTGGCCTTTGATTTCTCATTTCTAGGTCATTCACCTAGAGTTACACTTTCAGAAAATATTAACAAATTATCTGTACTGTGTCAGACACAGACTATAGAGATTGTAGGCTAGGGGATAGCCAATTGCAGTGCAGTAGGATATGTGATTGAATAGGCCGGCAGGCAAATGTGTATTCATTCATGCAGTCATTAATAAGTATCTAGCTGTGTACAAATGGTTATTCAGCAGATTTTAACTGAGAACCTACATTGTACCAAGTGCTATGCCACACACGAGGGACACTCTGTGGACCAGAGCACAGCCCCTGATTCCATGAAGACTATAGTTTACTTATAGAGTCTGAAGGCCATCATAAAGGCAATGTTAAGTGTCCCACAGGGATGATTTGGGTACAAAGATGAGTATAGGTGAAGGTCTCACTTTCAGACCATGAGTGTGTTTTGTATTATAAGTTTTGTTGAAAATATTGGTATTTGAAAAGTCTCTGCCAGCTTGGTTGATGATAGTATGCACAGGAACAATTTCTTGGGCTCTGCTTCCCAGCATGACTGTGTGACCCTAGACCCAGTGAACTATGCTTCCAAGACTAGAAAGTCTCATTTTGTCTCAAGTCTGTTTCTCTGAATTTCTGCTAAGCTCTCTAAAGAAGGGAATAGAGATGGGCTGGAGGGAAAGAAGGGTACCTCTATTCAAGCAGAAGGGGGCCATTGGATCGCTGCTGTCACATCAGTCATGTCATAGAGGTGCTCTGGCTATGCAGGGACATGATCTCTTAAGCAGAGATAATGAAAGGCAAAGTTACCCTCATTCTCATGTCTAACTTCTATCCATTTCCTCACTAAAGTGAAAACTCTCCTCTACAGCATCTTGCCTCTCCCTTGAGCCATGGCCTTGCATTTCATAGTATAAATATTTGGGGGCTATGGTGCAGAGGGGTGATAGGGAGTGGTGAAACATTGGAGCTCCCTGTGGAAACCAGCATATGTGGATTTTCACACAAGTATTCCCATAGAAGGTGTGCTTCCATAGAAAGGAGCACATATGAGGTATTCAATTAATATTTGTTGAATGAATGAATGTATCACAATGTGAGCAGGAGTTTGGCAGAATCTCTGCTGGCCAGCCATGATGCTAGACATTAAGAATGTTGAGATGAATGACCCTGGGTCCCTGCCATCAAGGACCTCAGTTCATAGTCTAATGCAAGAGATTGAAATGTTGACAAGTAAATATCACTCAGTGTTGTGATTATTATTATAACAACTAATGCTGATTGAGCCTTTATTATGTCCAGGTAATGCTTCATGTGAATGATCTCATTTAATCCTTACAGTAGCTATGTGGGATCTCTTGTAAGTCTCTGCTCTTCAGATGAAGGAACTGTCACAATGAGTGAAATGAGGGACAGAAAAGTGACAAAAGCTTGATTCAAACCAGGCAGAGGGACTCCAAAACTTTGGGCTCATAAGTGCTCTTGCTATTGCCTTTCAGTCTTGATTGAAACTTGAGAACATCTTGGCATGTATCAGTAAGATCACTTAGGGACAGCTCTTTTTGTACAGAGAGAGGCAGCCCAGGGGTGGGGATTTAGGGAGAAGCAGTAGAATGTGGTAAGCTGGTTGGTTCATGATAGCACACCCAGTGTAGACTAGGGGGCCTTCTCCCCATTAGATGATTGAGCTGTAGTGACAAATTTGAGATGACTCATCTTTGCTGAGGTACATTTGGGGACTTTAGAATCACCTAGTATGCCCTGCCTCTGTCTGTGGCTCTAAGGATGCCTAAGAAGCTCAGAAGAAGCACTGCAGAGATTAAGTCTTCACAGGGATTTCCTGAACCCTGAGCTCAGCCAGGCAGTACCCTTCACTACTCACATTTTGGAGCAGCAGGGCCTGCAAGCGTGCCTCATGGACATCACAATGAAACACAGTACAAAGCTTCAATTTTTCTCCTTTGTATGACATTCTTAAAAAGACAAAATTGTAATGACATGGAACAAAGTAGGGATAGGGGGGCAAGTGTGACTAAAATGGGGCAGTGTTTTGCAGTGATCAGTTGTGGTAGTAGTTCTTCCACCCTATACACTTGTTAAAACTCAGAGGACTGCCCACCAAGAAAAGTCAATTTTACTGTCTATTAATTAAAAAAAAAAGAAATTTAAGAGAGAAGCAAGCAGGCCCTGTGTAGGTTTTATTTTTCACCTCTTAGTTCCTGCACAAAAACACAGGCACCCAAAACCTTTGATAGTTTGGCACAGTTAGAAGAAGGGTAATAAGAGAATAATTGGTTGAACTCAGCACCTGATGCTTTTCAAGTCATGAGAAACTAATTTATCCTCTCATGTGCCATCACTGCTGTTGAGCTACTGAATGCCCTGATTTAAAAATGCCACATGGGCAAGGAGGGATGATGCATGGTGATAGTGCACACTCTGGGGAAATTGTGTGAAACTGGGAGAAAGAGCATTTTTGCCAATGTTGCAGCCCACAGTTCCCAAATGCTGCATATGCCAGCATTCTGTCACTGACATGACTTCAGTGCTGGTTTGTGCTTGCAGTGAGAACAGGTGGACCTTGACTTACATATACCGTGACCTATTAAAGGGGTCACCCACCAAGTTTTCTGCCTGGACTAAAGACTGGAAACTTAAGTTCTGGTATCAGAGGGCAGAAGGACCACTCACCACTGCCAGATTTGGGAGTTCTCTTTTTCCTCTTTCCCTCTTCTTGTTCTTCTTCCTAATGTCAAGATTTGACTACAATCCAGGGTACAGAAGGGGAAAAGAGGGAATAGTTTGTCACAGATGATATTCTAGCTAGACTAGGTTTGGTAATGTGCATAGACTTTTTCAAAACCCCTCCCTTTATTGGTTATTGAACCTTTGGCAAGGCACTTAAACTACTTTGATTCTTTCCTCATCTGCAGCATGTGAATAACAATACCCGCCTTGCTTAACTCACAGAAAGAGTCTTTGGGCCAAATGTCAAAGTGCTGGGCACATTTTTATCACAATAAGGGCAAGTTGAATAGGATATATGATAGACTACCTTGGACACCTACCGTTTCTTCCCATGGAATCCTGTGTTTTGATTTCCAGCCTTAATAGCCTCCAAATTGCAAATGCATTTTTGCAACCTATATAGTACATTGCATCCAGTTTATTTTCAAAGCTCTGAACAGAGAGTCACATTCCATGAGAAAAACACTTGAAATAAAATACAAGTTCCCATCAAGGTATCAAAAGATGCCAAATTGTTAGTGTGCTGTGGAATAATTAGTCAGGATTGAAAGATAGTTTTTATCATGACTATAATTCATTTGTACTTATGATCAAACTGAGCATTTTTGAGACATAGTCATATAGGTGAAGGATGTTCTTGATTCTTCATCTATATCAATTTTTTAAAAAATACTTTATTTATTTTTAGAGAGAGGGGGTGGGGGAAGAGGGAGAGAAACATCAATGTGTGGTTGCCTCTCAGATGCTCCCTTTCGGGAACCTGGCTGCAACCCAGGCACATGCCCTGACTGGGAATCGAAAGAGCAACCTTTTGGTTTGCAGGCCAGCACTCAATCCACTGAGCTACACCAGCCAGGGCTGTATCAGATTTTTGAGGAGAAGGCATTCTGTCTTGCCTTTTGGTTATGAGCCCACTCCCTCTGATGAACTCCCAACATTTTGCTGGGACTACTCTTACAGCTTTTGCCATATTTTTGCCTATGGGATCATTGCTGCATCCCCTACTACTCTAGAAGTCCCTCCAGGGAAGCTAGGTCTTACTCAGAGTATTATGCAAAGTACCATATACATTGCTGGTATCTGGATTTAGCTGCTGAACTCAAAGTTCAAAGCAGAAGTTTACATTGAATTCTAAGAAAGCAGACTTTTTTTATCTAGGAAAGCAAAATCAAATCTGCTGATTACAGAACATTTTGCAATATTGATAAGCAAAACAAAGTTAACATAATATGTAACCCACCACATAGGTTAAAAGGTTTATTACTTAATCTGGCTTAATTTGTACAGTTACTATGGTTGATGCTGTGACTCTAAAGATGACCATGGCATGGTCAATGCCTTCATAACTCTACAGTCTGGTGGGAAAGACAGATATATGTACTTATTCCTGCAGGCAATAGGGAGCCAGTATAAGTTGTGAGCAGGACATTGACAAGGCAAGAATATTTAAGAAATATTTATCTGACAGCATTACGCAGGATCGTGTAAAGAAAGTGAGGCCTGAAGCATAGAGATCAGTTAGGAGGCCATTGCTAAGAGGCCACACATTTTACTATTTGGCCTTAACGTAAAGATGATATCATTCAACCAGAGTGAACCTCTTCCTATGTTACACTAGGAACTTCCAAAAATGAAACTTGGAGGCTATTGTTTCCCCCTTCACAATACTGAGCAACAAAGGACTCAGAGAAGCCCTTAATGTAAGGGCAACAGGCAAAAGTTTTCTCTCTCTGAGTGGCTGAGCTCTCAGGCCACACTTCAGAACCTGAGCGATAGGGGTCATATTGTTAATCTGCAAGTCAGCCACTGGGTGTCCATGTTAAAAAATATCTTGGAGAATCCTACCCAGTTTATCTCTGTTACCCTACAACCAAGAAAGTTAGATTTTCTTAAAAATCTGGATTGTCTTCACTGACAACTTTCAAGAGACCGTGTTTATAATTAGAATTCCTTGATTTATGAACTGTATTGAATAACTGTTATTACCAAAGCGATGGGCCTGTCAAAGATTATCATTACTAATGATTTATTACAGACTGATGTTTTATAAGTCATACTAAACAGAATTCAATTTTGTCTCGTTAAAAATTGACTTGCTACTATGGAAGGAGAAGGACCAATCTTGAGGCAAGACATGCTTTTTAGACACTTAATGCTCTAAATATAGATGCTCTAAATTTAGCAGATGTGAGGCATTGTGAAATTTTGCTAATGCACTTTGAGTGAGTAAAACAGATGGACTGGACAGTACAAGAAGTAACTGAAGCACACAGTAACCCAAAGAAGGTTCCTGAAGAATGTACCTCAAAAAGTCAACAGTGTAGAGACTTCTCGTCAAGATGGCAATGTAGGCAGACATGGCTCACATCCTTGAACAAGCACATCAAACTTACAACTAAAATATAGAAAAACCATCACTCACAACCATCATAAATAGAGTTGGATGGAAGTCTGTCAGCTATGGAATTAAATAAACCACATCCATCCAGACTGATAGGAGGGGCAGAGACACAGAACAGGGTGGTCCCACAGCCATGTGGTGGATAAAAATTTGGGAGAGATATCTTGGGAGCAAGGGGTCCCAGACCCACATCAGGGCCCATAGCCCAGCGTACTAGTGCTAGGAAAATAAGTTCCCATAACTTTTGTCTGCAAAATCCAGCGGGGATTGAGTCAGTGGAAGAAACTTCTCTGAGTCCCGAGCATTTCCTCTTAAAGAACCCACACATGAACTTACTCAGACTCACACTCTCTGAGCTCTAGCACTAGGATATCAGCTTGAAAAGCACCAGTGACATACAGGGATGAACTGAGGTGTCTGGCATCAAGGTGAGAGCTGGGAGACAGCTTTCTCCTGGTCAGAAAGATGGACAGAGGCCACTATCTGATTTCTGAATCCTCCCCTCACAGAGCAACAGAGCCTGCAGGATGGTGCCATATGTAAGACTTCATTAAGCTTGCTAACTCTGTGCCCATCCACTCTGGAGAACCCCTGAGGCTCCATCCCACCCAACTTATGGCCTCATTCAAGCTGGTAACAGTGGCTTTTCCATATGAATGGCTATCCTTGGCTCATACTTCCTAAATACTTTCAAATAAGCAACAGCTGGCCTCAGTGAGTCCCCAGCCCCTGTACTTCTTGCTAAATGGCCCAAGCCCTAGCACTAGCAGCAGCCAGCCTAGAGTCACAGCTTGGCTTCACCTGGGAATCTCCAATCCCAGCACAGGTAGCAGCCATCTCAGATTGCTTTATAGCTCAGACAGGGTGACCCTGGGTAAAACATGGTGGAGGCTTACCTTGGCCTGCACCACCTGAGAAATCCCAGGGCCTATGCACCCAGTGGACAACTACAGACCATGTTGGAGCACCACCACCCTGCCCCTGCACAGCTGATCCTCCATGGAGGATAGAGGTTGGTGGTCAGTGGTCACAGCCAATCCTTGGAGCTGACTGGCCTTGGTAAAATCCCTCCCATTGATCTGCCAACACAAACCAAGGCTCAACTACAAGAGAAGGGTATACTCAGCCCACATGAAGGGTGCACTTCAAGTACCCAACTTGGGTGATAGGAGAGGCCATGCCACTAGGCCTTAGAGGACACCTACTACATTAGAGCACAATACCAAGAGAGGGAGTCATAGCAGCTCTACCTAATACATAGGAACAAATGCAAGGAGGCTGTCAAAATGAAGAGACAAAGAAGCATAGCCCAAATGAAAGAACAGACCAAAACTCCACAAAAAGAATGAAACAAAATGGACATAAGCAATCTATTAGATACAGAGTTCAAATCACTATTTATAAGGATGCTCAAGGAACTTGGTGAGGACCTCAGCAGCATAAGAAAGATCCCGTCAGAAATGAAGAACACACTAATTGCAATAAAGGGCAATTTACAGGGAAACAACAGGGGAGAGGAAGAAGCCAAATCAAACCAATGATTTGGAAAATAAGGAAGAAAAAATAAACGAATCAGAACAACAAGAAGAAAAAGGTATCCCAAAAAATGAAGATAGTATAAGCAGCCTCTGGGACAACTTCAAGCATTCCAACATTTGCATCATAGGGGTGCCAGAAGGAAAAGAAAAAGGGCAAAAATTTGGAAATCTATTTGAAAAAATAATTAAAGAAAACTTTCCTAATTTTGTGGATGAAATAGACATTCAAGTCCAGGAAGCACAAAGTCCCAAACAAGATGAATACAAAGAGGCCCACTCCAAGACACATCATAATTTAAATGCCAAAGGTTAAAGACAAAGAGAAAATCTTAAAAGCAGCAAGAGAAAAGCAGTTAGTTACCTACAGGAGAATTCCCATAAGACTGTTAGCTGATTTGTCAAAAGAAACTGCAGGCTAGAAGGGATTCGCAAAAAATATTTAAAGTCATGAAAAGCAGGGACCTAGAGCAAAGATTACTCTATCCAGCAAAGATATCATTTAGAATCAAAGGTCAGATAAAGAGCTTCCCAGACAAGAGAAAACTAAGGAGTTCATCATCATCAAACCATTATTATATGAAATGATAAAGCAACTTATTTAAGAAAAAGAAGATCAAAATTCTGAACAATAAAATGGCAATAAATATGTATCTAGCAACAACAAAATTAAAAAAAAAACAACAAGCAAACAAGAAGAACAGAGACAGAATTATGGATGCAGAGTGTTTTTTTTTTTATTTTAGTTGTTGTTCAAGTACAGTTTTCTGTCTTTTACTCCCATCCCATTCCACCCCCCAGTGCTCCCCACCTCCCTCCCATTTCTACCCCCCTTAGTTTTTGTCCATGTGTCCTTTATATTTGTTCCTGTGACCCCTTACCCTTTTCCCCTGAAATTCCCTCCCCTCTCCCCTCTGGTTACTGTCAGCCTGTTTTCTATTTCAGTGTCTTTGGTTATATTTTGCTTGCTTGTTTGTTTTGTTGTTTAGGTGCAGAGAGTGTTTTGATAGTTGCCCGATGGGAGTAGGGTGGGAGAATAGGTGAAGAGGTGAAGGGATCAAGAAGTACAAATAGACAGTTACAGAATAGCCATAGGGATGTAAAGTATAGCATAGGGAATGGAGTAGCCAAAGAACACACATGACCCATGGACATGAAAAGTGGTGTGGGGATTTCCTGAGGAAGAGAGTGGTACTGGATGGGGGCCAAAGGGGGAAAAATTGGGACAACTTTAATAGCATAATCAATAATTTAAAAATAAGTAAATAAATACAATCTTTTTTAAAAAGTCAACAGCGTAATGACAGTCAATTTCAAATATTTTTGTACACTTTTGTCGTATCTGCAGTTTAAAGTAACAATCATTTTTGGTTTTATAACCAGAAATCAACAAATGTATTTGCTTTTTGGGAAAAAAAGCAATAAAATAGTATGCTAAAGTTCAACTTGTGCCTTCTGAAAATAGTAAAAGCTTTATAAAACATTTTTTAAAATGTGGGTGCTCCTGGTCAGAAAGGTATAGAACCAAAGATAAATTTCAAGCTATAAAAGATTTGGAGAACTTTCATTTGAGAAATGAGGAAAGGAGATCTGAAGAGGTCATACTATCCCAAGGTCTCATATAGTCAGGAAGTGGCAGAGGTGGGTGTAAAATTAAGCTCCCCACTACTTCCATGATGGCTCAGCCCATACATGTAGGTTACTTACAGGCCTGGGAAAATGGCTGAGCCTCTGTGCGCCAAGGCCAGTAGAGCTAGATTATTTGCAGTGAAACCCACACTAAATGGATTCCTGTTCTCACAAACATGGCATGGCAATTTAAAAACAACCAAGAAGCAAACGAACCCAAAATTTAAAAAATAAACTGACACATTACACTCCTGGCAGACCTTTTTCCCCCCTTCTGTTTTTTTTTTTTTTTGCTGAAGATATTTTTCAGTTTATTTCAGGGAAGGGGATTGACTTTGATGGCTCCCCAAACTGTGATCTGGTGTGGAAGGTTGGGATCAGTGGGCTGTTTTGCTGCACAAGGTTCTGAGTTCTTTTGAATATACACCAGGTATCTCTTACCTTCATGGTAATGTTTAGGTTTTAAAGGATAATGTTGGGAGTTCAAGTACACCATTGGAACCAATCTCAGGAAAAGTCCATGGAAATGAGCTCCTTTAGAGAAGATGCATCATTGACTAAAGCCTGTCTTCAGGAGAGGTATCCTACCCTAAACTCCACAGAGGACCGACATGTATAATGCTGGGGTAGGAGTGGGTATTTAGTTGGCTACTGGCTTTCATTCTGTGTGAACACCTAAGCCATTGGGAAATGCACATGGGAAAACACCAGCTATGGATTCAGAGACCATTTCTTCGAAACTGAGCTATGGTCATTCTTTACTATTTATCTACCTGTTTTTATTTGAGCACATAAAGCTATTTTAGAATACTATCAATTGCCCTTCATTAGGCTCTTCTTACTAGACTCATGATTACAGTACAGCTGAGGAGAGTACACATAAGTTTTTAGAAATAGTAAATACTCTTATCATCATATCCTTGGGTAAAACCAGAAATATGCAGTCTTTTTTTTGTATCAGTTGACAGGAGGTTATGACTCTATTCACATATAGCTCTGTTAGGTATGTTGGAGGCTTGGGGCAGTTTGGCCACAGAGTTGTTTTTAGCTTCAGAAGAAAACTTATCTGCCAAACTAGATATTGTGACATGTTTTATTTTTAATGAGTGTATTTTCCTGTTTCAGCTTAGAGATTTTGGTTCGTTGTTTTGATTATTTTTAATTTTTTTATTGATTGATTTTAGAGAGAGGAAGGGGGGGAGAGAGAGAGAAACATTGATTTGTTGTTTCACTGATTTATGCATTCATTTCTTGCTTCATGCATGTGTCCAACTGCAGATCAAACAGCAACGTTGGCTTATCAGGATAATGCTCTAATGAGCTGAGCGACCTGACCATGGTCATTTTGATACTCAACAAAAGCATTCTGCTTAGAATCTCAGCACCCTGATGGGTTGGAGTTTCACAAAAACATTTGCTGAGCAAAGGGGATTCATACTGTCCCAAGACAATGTTCCCTAGAAGGTTTCCCATAAACATCTGTAGCTAGAAGATTCCCTGTCATTCTGTACTCCCCAGCTGAAGATGGGACTGCAGCCCTCACTGCTAGCTAGGGAAAACTTGACAGTTACTAAAAAAAGAGGGTCCCTTTCTACCAGTAACAACCAAGTCTGGTCTAGCATATGGGCTGTCTCTAGCATCTACTGCAGCACATATTCACTACTGCCAACTATTGTGGGAAATCGGGAAGTAAATTGCCCCAAGGAATGGACTCGAGGGAAAAAACATAACTGGAATTCTGATTATGGTAGAAAATCCTTTTCAAGTTATAGTTCATAAGAAATTTTCTTCAGAAGAGAATTGATTTTAGAGGGTTCCCTCCTCCATTTCTACTGTCCTTTTCATTTCTTGTTTCCTGCAGATGACAAATTATTCAATATAGGATACATGCATGTCTTGGTGACTGACCCAAGTTGCTAGGGATACATCAAGTGGGTCAGTCCAGAACAGCTGAGGGAGGTTTGGGGTATCTTCACAGACCTTGACTTTTCAATTTCAATTATAAAGCCTTTTGGTCAAGTTATGGTTTAAGCTGTGTGTGATCCCTGCGACAGGCTTTTGGTAAACAGCTGCAGTACAAAGGCAGCTCAGGCCTTATTTGTTATCATTTCTAGTAAGCTACTGGAATAACTGCATGGGGAAGGTGATTTAGAAGGTAAAAGTGGGCAGAGTTTAACAGTGTAGGTGCTTAGGTTCATGAAGTAAAATGATGCTTGACAAGTGACTATTTTTGACTTTAAAGAAAAAAGATTCAAAGACCTTTCAATTTTTCCTCCTAAATAGGAGCAGAATGTTTTGTTCATGTAACTTCAGTTCTGCCTCTTCTCTGGATATGGGGAAGTCTTTTGTGGAGGGAAGTTTGTCCCATTCAGAAAACAATAGATCACATTTTCTATTGCACATGCTTTTTATTATCCATCTACCTTGTTTCTGTGAACATTAAAATAAACAATACCTTCAACAAAAATTTGTTTTTTTCTAAATAAATGAGCATAGTACTTATTAGTTGAATTCAAGCAGCTTTCCCATAGAAACATTATTCTATTATGGCATAAACACAGCAGAGAAAATGGACACCTTAGCACAGCATACGTTTCACTGGGAGTTTGACAAATATGTTAGCCTCAAAGTAAACAAACTGTATTCTCTCAGACTTGATGAAGCTCATTAACTCTTTCAGGCCACTTGCTGCTAGGCACCCACCCAGCACCCTCCTGGCTTGAGTCCATGGCTTTGAAAACTATCAGTTTTCTGCCACATACTGGTTGAGGGACTGAAAAGATGAATTTACAATGGTACTGCATTCATTAGGCAAATATTTATTTTGCACCCGCTCTGACCAAAAACAGTGGTAGGGACTAGAAGTGGAAGACACAGTAGCCCATGCCTTAAAGGAGCTTACAAGGTGTTGAGATTAAACACACACACACATGCATGCACACACACACACAGAGCTAAGGCAGGGAAATTATAGTTCATGATGGCGTATGACAGAGGACCAGGGTGAATCATATGGACCACAGTTGCTGCAGAGTAGTTTAGGGAAAGGAAGTTAACCCTGTGGACTCATGGATCCAGAGAAGGGGCTCTGGCAAAACTGGACTAAGGAGATCTGGAAGAATATTGTAAGCACAGAGGAAAGAGAGCCAGATGTTGTCCAAATAAGTTGTTGTTGAAGACCTTGTGTTTTTTAATTTTATTTTATTTCTTCAACTGCTGTGTACATTCAATATTATTTTGTATTGGTTTCAGGTATACAACATAGTGGTTAGACAATCATATACTTTACAAAGTGTTCCCCCAGTATTTCCAGTACCTGTGTGGTAGGATACATAGTTATTACCATATTATTGACTACATATATTCCCTATGCTATACTTTACATCCCTGTAACTATTTTGTGACTACAAATTTGTACTTCTTAATCTTTGCACCCATCCCCCCACACAACACTCCTTCCCTTTGGCAGCCATCAGTCTGATTGTTGAGGACCTCTTCCTTGCTAAATGCTAGAGGCAAGTGAAGAATAACCCTGGCATTGTCTGGACTAGCTTGGAACTTACCCTTTACTATGAAAATGATTGTTTTAATTATATTTTATTGTTATTGCATGGTATTACAAATGTGCAAAGTCCTGCACATAAGATGACAATCCTTTTTGAACTGCTTAAATAAAGGAGGTGAAGAGATTAGAGTAGCCTGTGAGTGTAGCCTGCCCTGGACCCTATGGCAGGACCCAAGAACTAGAATATCAAAACTAAAACTAATCATTTCATCATCTTGGGTCATATAGACACTCATTGCTTTTTCCAAGATCATTTCAAGTTCTTGTCTCTCCTTTTCCTCACACCATGCACACACACACATTTTTTTGTTTTGTTTTGTTTTTTCTACTTTCACAGACTTATGGTCCTATCAGCCTCAAATTTAAATCCACTTCCTGGTCCAAAGAGCCAACAGAAATTTATCACAATTCCTGTGTCCCAATGCCCAAGTGGCCCCCTTATGTTGAATTGTCCATTTCAATTCAATGAGCTATGCATAGTGGCACAAGTCATGTGACTTTGAGAAGAGAGCAAGAAAAATGACTGTCATTCAGGTACAGACAGTCATTGTTAGAAAAGAGCAAAAAGCCAAGCAGAGGCTTTATGTCTGACCCAAACATGGTGTGTTTGATAAACAGTGGGGAGAATAGCATCACCAAACACTAGGCTTGCCGTGGTGAGAAGTGGTGAGAAATGGTGAGAAGTAGCTTGGAACTTACCCTTTTGTTTTTTAATTGTTGAATGTAGACTGGAAAGATAGGTAGCATGGACCTGGGTTTTAGTAGGTTGTTTTAAATGTGGAAGAAGCAAGTCTGGGTGTTTGGTAATGAAGTACATACCAACAGCCAAATTCTCAGGAAATTTGTAGAGAAAATTCCTGTCCTGGATGGGGAATTGTGGGGCTGGAGTAAGGATTTTCTGAGATTGTTTCCCAGCATTTGGGTCTTTGATTTGAGGTTCCTGCACATGCCTCTCAGAGAGGAACTTTGATGATTTTTCTCTCACCATGAGGACAACACTGCCCATTGAGGATCAGGAGACTCGTGAGAGGTGAGGGCACCACTGGGTCCAGACTTCTCCTTCTGGATGGCACCGTGCTAATATCTTTGCACAAGAGGACCATGTCCTTCAAAGGAAGACATGGAAGAGATTAAAAAATCTCTTGACCTTTGCTCTCGAGACATGCCTCTTTTCTTGAAGAAAACTCCCAAAATAGGGTCAGTTTTTTTTTTTTGGTAGAATGCCTATTGCTCATTTTAGAATATTTAAATTACTTATTTTATTTTAAAAATTTATAAATTACATACTTATAAACATTTAATACAGAAGTGAGAATATTTTCTCACTATGGAAGATTCAAGAAAGTACACAAAGTGCCCATGACACCGAACACCCAAAGAAGATCAAGTTGGCATTGTGTTGTATTCCTTTCCTGGAATTCCTTTCATGGAATACATGTATTCCATGTATTTTATACACGTATATTATTTAAAATAAAATTATAATAATGCAGTACAGACAGTTTTATATCCACCTTTTAAAGGATTTGTATTTATTTATTTTTAGAGAAAGGGAAAGAGAGGGAGAGAAACATTAATGTGAGAGAGAAACATCTATCAGTTGCTTCTCACACACTCCTTGACGTGGCCCAGGCCTGCAACCCAGGAATGTGCACTGACTAGGAATCGAGCCTGCAACCTTTTCAGTTTGCCAGATGACACCCAACCAACTGAGACACACCAGTCAGGACTCCTGCTTTGCCTTAGTAGTATAAAGTGAGCATTTCTCCATGTCATTAATATTCCTGATGGCTACATAGTTGTACTGAAATATAGTTACTTACTTGGGAGAGTTTGTCAGCTTACCCTCTCCAAAATAATAATGCATAGAAATATCTTTGTCTGTAAACATTTTATCATGTCTCTGTTTTTCAGTCTGGCTCTCAACAATTGGAATTACTAGGGAAAACAGTGTGATATTTTAAGGTCTTGTTACATAGTTTCAAATTGTTTGCTAGAAAAAATGTACCAATATATACTTCCAGCAACAGTACATGTGAGTGGCTGACTATTGCATCTTTTCTGGTGCCAAGTGATGGCATGGCTTATAATCTATACCAGCTGGATAGCTGGAAAGCTTTTACAGGGTAGGAACCATGACATGAACTTCTTTAATGATGCTCAACACGTATCAGGCACAATATGCATATTTTTTTAATAAATCACAGTTAAAGGGAAGGTTGTAAAGTCTGTTACTATTACATGTGATTTGCTCCAGGTCTGTGCAGAATGCAAGAGGAAATGAATTGAAGCACGTGTAGAAGGAAGTAGTGGAAAGATGAGATTGAGAAATGAAGGGCTAATGATGTTGTTAAATACACCAGAAGTTGTTATAAGCAAGTAGGGCCAGGGAAAGAAACTTGTTAAAGATACAGTATGGGCTAATCCATGCAGCAAAGCACAAGCAGACTATGGATTATTTCAATGTAAAAATCAGGAGATTGAACCTTGGACTTCAGTCAAATATGTCTGAGGATCCCCAGGGCCTAAGAATAAATGAGAACTGCAATAATAAAAGTCAGAATTTTATACTTATTTATTACTTAATTCATTCATTTAACAAATATTTTTTGAATTGGCACTATTTTCATAGTGGTGATGTAGCTATGAACATGGTATTGGGGCTCCTGTTCTGGTAGTTTTTTTTGAAAGCATCAGGAAAGGAACCTGGTACAAGGTTTGCACTCTAGGCATAAAGAATCATTTTAGCTTTCCAAGAGGCTGACTGAGTAAGTCTCACTCCCTCTTCTCTGGTCACATAGGCCTCCTTGTTGCTCTTCAAATACACTAGACATGCTCTCACCTTAGTGAGGGACTTTACAGTGGCTACTCCTTCACTATGGAATGGGCTTTTCTCAGATGCCCACTAGACCAAAACCTTTGTCTTATTCAAGTCTTAGTCATGTCTTACAATGTCAGTGAGGCCTACACTACCAACCTACTCAATACCACACACAGCCTGTTTAAATCCCCAGCTCAGGTACTCCTGCTCCCCCTTATTGTGCTCACATTTTCCTTTCTTTTGTCAAATTATACTATACTTTTTATTATGCTATATAATATACTTTTTAAATTCTTTTTTAAAAATTTTTGTTCAAGTACAGTTGTCTCCATTTTCCAGGCACCACTTTCTTCCACCCTACCCACCCCACCTCCCACCATCCATTCTTCCTCCCTTTGGCTTTGTCCATATGTACATTATACATGTTCCTTTATGAACCTTCCCCTTCTTCCCTCATTACCCCTCCTCCCCTCTGGTTACTTACTGTCAGTATGTTCTTTATTTCAATGTCTCTGGTTATGTTTTGATTGCTTATTTGTTTTGTTGGTTAGATTGTTCATTATGGTGATTGCTTATTGTCTGTTTCCTCTCACTTCATGAAAACAAGGATCTTTGTGTTGGCCATTCTATATCCCTGTAGCCTATAACAGTCTGTGTCTTGCACACAGTAGGGGAATATTATGTATTTGTGGGATGAATAACTGATCATGTGCTGGCATGAATATGTTTGGCATTGATCAAGCATATTTGGAAGAGCAAGGCAGAAAATCTTCCATCCCCTGGGCTGTGGGCTGTGGACTCCAGATCAAAGTCTGTAGAAACACCCTCTTCCATTTCTTGGGGTCGGTGGTGAGATCAGCAGGAGAGAGAGGACAAAATTACAGAGATAATTTGAGTTTAGGATATGGTGGCCAGCTTCATTATGGTAGCAGTAATGTAGGCCAGCATTTCAGAGGTGTTTAAGTGAAGAACCTCATCTTTGGATCAAACATGGAGACCAGATTCCCATGGCTGTTGCTGCTAGTTACTACAATTAGTCCTTCCTTGACCACTTCCCCACTGATCAGTGGACTCAGCAAACGGATGTTCACTGTGGTTATCATTCCATGACCTGTCTCATAGACAAACACAGTCTTGCCATCAACATCAGGACAAGAGAGGATTAGAAGAAGATCCATTAGGGGTAGACTCTTTGGGAAGTCCTACAAAAGTCTCAGTAAGGGAGAATGAGGGAATGGGAAATGTGGGGGCTATCTGAGCAAGTTTGGAATTTTTTAGTGAATTGTGTGGCTGTTACTCATCCCTTTTGGGATGTGGGTAATGGGGTGCAGGGAGAACCACAGCTGGTTTTTTTGCTGAGTCATACACTTGTATTTGTACTTTGCCTTGCATGGAGAAATCCAAGGTTGCTTGACAATGACTTTGTTAAAATTAGCACTGTCAGAGAGTTCCTTAAAGAGTATTGCAAAGTCTTCCAAAATAAATCAACATGAGGTTTAGTCATCCCTCTTGCTTCCTTCATCAACCAGAAATGATTTTAATGGGAAAGTGAGCCAGTAAGATCTTTGTGGTTGCCAGTTTTGAAAATATAGGTTGTGATAAGTAAGGGAGTTAAGGTATAAAGGATCAGATGGAGGTAGAGGGTCCAATGCTGGTTGTGTCACTAACGGGCTGTGTGACCTTGCATGAGTTCTGTAACTTCCCCAATTTTCATGTGTCTCACAAATCAAAAGTGGGGCTAACAACACCTGCTTTCTCAAGAGACACTGGGTGTGTAATTAAGTGGAATAATATATAAGAAGCATATTTCTTGGCACATATAGGTCCTCAACAAAGGAGAACAGAAATGATAATGATAACTGCTTTCCCTATAGCCTTCATACAAATATGTTCCAAAGCAAGCTCTTCACTACCTTTCCTACTGTTCTCATTGAGAACTACTGCTCCTTGACTTCCCAGATGCTCTCCAATACCTTGATGGCCCATCTCTTCCTCTCTATCACCAGTACTAATACTCTAGGTCACAGCCCCTCATTACTTCATAAATGGGCTAGTTTAACAATATTTTTAAAAATATTTTTTTATTTATTTTTAGAGAGAAGGGAAAGGAAGGAGAAAGAGAGGAAGAGAAACATCAATGTGTGCTTGCTTCTCACGCGCCCCTTAGTGAGGACCTGGCCTTCAACTCAGCATGGGCCCTGACTGGAAATAGAACTGGTGGCCCTTTAGTTCCCAGACCTGTGTTCAATCTACTGAGCTATACCAGTCATGGCCCAATTTTTTTTTCTTGATATCCCCTACCTCAACCACCTACTAGGTAGGGAAATTCACCTACTACAGTGGTCAAATTCACCTAGCTTTTGGTTAGGATGTTTGTTTTGTTTTCCACCCTATCCTGCTTACTGGGTGGTGGAATTATTTATGAATAGTTTAGTACTGTGTGTCATTCAAGGATAGGTTCTTGGTTATTCATTTCTTCCGTTCAACCTTTGGCACTGGTGAGTATACAGTAGATGCTCTGTAAAGGCTGGCTAGAATGAAAATATATGGGAAACTGTGACCAAGGTGTCCTGAGGGGTGTTAAATATCACTGTCACTATCTGAAATTATCCCTATTTATTTTTTATTTGCATACACACAAACACACACATGTGTGTGTATTCTGGCCACATACATTGTTGCCTGTTTTACTCCTGTGTCATGTCAGATGAAGATAGATGCCCAGACAGCTCATCATTCCCCAAATAATGCCTGCAAGTGAGAAGGGACTGTGTCTTTCTTATTATTCCTTGCTATGTCCCCAGAACAGAGCCTGGTGCTTCTGGTGACCATATTTTCCAGTTGTCAGAAAAATCCTTCCTGCAAATTAAGTCAACAGAAAGAAAAGCAAGGCTGAGAGATGGAGAAGAGAGTCAGAGTACTGATGACATTGTTCAAACTCTCTGATCTTGTCGTGCCTGAAGCCAACACACCCCTTGGTCATCCTATTTATGAGCCAGTAAATTCCTATTGTTACCAAAGCTAATTTGAGTGAAGTTTCTGCCATTGGCAATCAAAAGAAGGCTGACTAATATACCCTCTCGCCTCTCTTCATAAAGCTTCAGGAAAATCAAAAGGAACTTTTCATCAGCAAAAGGTTATAAATTCTGGTATTAAAGTTTCTACATGGTTATCTTTTTCTGCCTTGATCAATTCAGGAATGCAGAGATAATGATGCCACTGGAGACAAAGTGCCTTGGTAATGGGCTAAAGAGCACCTGAGGTGGTGGTGAGGGTTGCTGCTTTAGATAAAGGAAGTGACATTTGCACTGACATATGAATGATGAGAAGCAGGCAGACAAGTGCTTATCTAGAGGAAGAGAATCCACATAGAGGAATCAGCAAGCACAAAGGCCTAGAGATGGGAAAGAGCTCAGTGTTGGTTTGACAACTCCCCAGAAGGTCCAAGTGGCTGGAGCTTTGTGAAAGAGGAGATGACAGATGGGTATGGAGAATTAACCAAGGGTCACCTGCATC
Source organism: Carollia perspicillata (assembly GCA_004027735.1). Taxonomy (NCBI): domain Eukaryota; kingdom Metazoa; phylum Chordata; class Mammalia; order Chiroptera; family Phyllostomidae; genus Carollia; species Carollia perspicillata. The sequence continues at coordinate 94,773 of PVKM010000342.1, read as the reverse complement.
TTTCCGGAGAAGGCATGGCTTGGGGAATAATGAGCAGTCTGGGCATGTCTGCCCTTGTCTGCCGTGATACAAGAGTAAAAATTGGCACCAACAAATGCAGTAGGGAAGGCCTGCATTGAATTCAGTAACAACACAGAGTGGCTTACCTGGCTGGCACTGTGTCATTTGGTATCAGTGAACAAGAAGGTGTCTGCAAGGTTGTAGGAGCAAATCAATTATTATACTAGAAAAGTCAGTGAATCATTCTTCTCCTTTGATCATGTAGTTATATATTTTCTGTTTGATCCCTTAGTTAGTTAGCATAGCTGTGAATACATGAGAATGAATGGGAATAAAGGAGAAACAAATTAAAGTCTCACATTCACTGGGCTTAACTTAGTGATCGCCTCATTGCCCTAGGTGGGCAAACAGTTCATTTTAACTTAGTGGAAAGACCTTACTCTCAGAATTCTGCTTGGTTTCCAAAGGGCAATATCGTAAAACATGAAATCATAACACTAATAAATTGATATTATAAAGCTTATCATACTTTAAACATACTGATGACATAATGGAATGTGAATATAATAGAAGTATATTTTTCTTTTTAAGTTCTGGGACATTATGCTTTCAAAACACCTCAAAATCATGTCTATTCTCTGGCACTGAGAGCATCCCTAAATCATTAATGTGAACATGTATTACATAAGAAAACTATCATTTAAGAAGATTTTTCCCTGGCTAGTGTGGCTCAGTGGATTGAATACAGGCCTGTGAACCCAAGGGTCACTGGTTTGATTCCCAATCAGGGTACATGCCTGAGTTATGAGCCAGGTCCCTAGGAGGGGGCATGTGAGAAGTGTTTCCCTCTCTTTCTCTCTCCCTTCCCCTCTCTCTAAAAATAAATAAATACAACTTTAAAAAGTTTTCTCCTTTTTAAAAAAGAAGATTTGGTAATATGAAGGAATTCATCTCAATTCAACAAACATAGGAAGTGTTTGGTATAGATTTGCAACCTAGAAAGACTTAGCTCCCTTTATGGAGAGTGATTCGATGAGGCAAGAGATGAAGCAGGGAGTTCTATTATGAAACATTGCTAGTACTTTAGGGAAGAGAAAATATTAGCATGAGCTATGAAAATGACAGTGGAGATGATAAGTGGACAGCAAAAGATATTTACGAACTAATCTACCAGGACTTGGTGACAATTTAGATTTGGGAAAATAAGGAGAGACAGGAGTCAAATGTGTTTATGTGGAACCAACAGACTGTGGTCAACTGACTGGGAAAACGATAGTGCTTTAGATAGAATTGGGTATTCTTGAGGAAATCTAGTTTGGAAAGATGCTTCCTAGTAGGCATCTGGAAGGCAGGTCTAGAACTGAGCATCCAGTTATATCCTGAAGATGTAGCTTTAGAAATTATCACCCCAACCACCCCTGAGATGATTGCTGAAGCCACGGAAATGGATGAGCTCATCCAGTAAGAAAATGTAAAGAGAGAAGATAATTCCAACAAATTGAGGCTTACAGAGTCCTATGAAGACCAGCCTGCAGTAACCCAGCACAGCTTTCCCCATGAGGTGATTAGAACCACTGGGTCTGTCTTGATTTGGAATTGAAGCCTTATGCTATGGAAGAGGGAAATCCAAATTCTGTCACTGTAATCATTTTTGATGGCTGGATGATAGGCCTCAAACATTGAGAATAAACATCACTTTCATTTAGGATACAGTTAGGGAATACCTAATCTCACATTTAAACATTTAAGATTTTCAGAAATGAGAAGTAATGTCCAGTAGTAAAATCAGCTCTGACACCTTGGTGTATCTGGGTATTTCATGTTTGTAAATTTCATCTCCCCAGTGAATTTTCTGTTCATAATTTTTTGATCTCCTCACAACTCCTAGCACAGTAGCACAGTGCAGAACTGCTGTAACATACATTCAAATGTCTCTTGCAGAAAAAAAAAACACACCACAGTAAGCAGAATTATGAGAAAGATCCTTGAAACACTGTCAAATCTGTTCACAGCCTATGTGTAGGACTGCAGTCAAGCCATCCCATAAATATTGACTTTCTTCTAATGAATCACAAGATATGTTTCTTTGCCTAAGGCAAAAAAAAAAAAAAAAACGTCATGTGGAGAAACCATAGTTTAAGGACTCTTTATAACTGGAAGTCAGAAATACCAAAGGAGTCAACGACAATAGAGACAGAAAAGGACAATTGTAAGACTCACCCAAAGGACCTTGGTAATAGCATTTCTTTTCTTTTATAAAAAATATTCTATTTATTTATTTTTACAGAGAGGGGAAGGGAGGGAGAGAGGGAGAGAAGTATCAATGTGTGGTTGCCTCTCACACGACCCCTACTGGGGACTTGGCCAGGAAACCCAGGCATGTGCCCTGACTGGTAATGGAACCGGCAGCCCTTTGGTTTGCAGGCTGGCACTCAATGCACTGAGCCAAACCAGCCAGGGTGGTAATAGCATTTGTTATAATACACATCCCATCAACCTTGTCTCTAAAAAGGGAGGGCCACTTTGGAGTTAGAATTAATACCATAAAATGAAATACTAAATTTGCAAGTAACTTAATAAATTTCCAAAGCATCACCACCTAAATTCATGACAAAATGAGCTATTAACAAACTTAGGTGTTCATATTGCACAGTTTCTACCTGGAGGGAATAGTGAATGGATGTATGTTGTAATGCATTTTTTTCTGACCTCTTCATTCCCTTCGAGAACTTCTGAGACATGATGTTGTGGTCAGTAGAGTTTGCTTTTGAGATGAGTAATTCTTAATTGTTGGGTATATTAATATTAACTAATTCTTGAGTGCTTGCCATCTACCTGGCACCATACTAAGTCATCTATTTAATTTCACTTAATAATTGAAATGACCCTATGAAGTAAGTTTTATTGTTTATATGTTTATAGATAAGAAAATTGAGGCTCAGATGGATAAAGTAACTGATCTCAGGGCATACAAGAAGTGGCAGAGCCAGCTCAAATCTAGGGTTAAATCTAAGAGTGATGCTCTTATTAAGAGCTATGTTTGCAGGATGTATTAGCTACATGGAAATCAGTGTCCATTCTTTGGTACATAACTGGAGAGAGGCACATCAGAATTCATCCAGTCTTGCCATGAACTGCTGAATACTTTGTGGAGATGAGGTAGAGAGTAGCCAAGATGAAGAGAACTTGGAGCATTTCCCCCAGCAGTTGTTCTCACCACATGCCTTAAGTTTTACCTTCTCTGTGGTTAAATCAGTGAAAGCTAATCACCTAACTCTGTGGCAGTTGATAGCGCATCATTTATCCTCATTTACCTTCCAGGTTATAACATTTTATGGAATTACCTAACAGACAATATGATTCGATATTGCTAGCATAAAGAAAACCACCAAAGATAGAGTCGTCCATGTAAGAACACCTCCACAGTTCATCTGAATGATCTTGGCTTACTTTGTGGAGACATGTCAAATTAATTTTGGCTAAAGCTATATGAAAAGAAACAACCTTATCATTATCATTAGCATCCTTTTATACAAGCCATTAATCACATTAGTGCTATTGCCAGGCACGTTATATCCATTATTTTAATTAATCTTATTAAAATCTCTTTAAGGCAGGGATATCAGATATTATAAAAGAGGGATGCCTGAAATGAAAAAAAAAAAAGGAAACCATTAATATAAATGTTTGTACTAAAGTAAATAGCCTCAGGAGCTGAACCAGAGGGTAACTAGTCTAGTGGACTCCAAGAAATTGTTGGAGCTCCACACATTGAGTTCTCTGAAGCTAAGATGTTGATGCCTTTTGTGATATTGCCATCCTCTCACCCTTTCCCGGATCTCTGGCAACTAACCTGTTTTCCATAGCTGTAATTACATATTACACAAATGATATGTACAATGAATCATACAGTATGTAGCTTTTTGAGTTTTTTTGTCACTAATTCAGCATAATTTCCTTGAGGTTCATCCAAGTTGTGTATAGCAAGTTGTGGTATGGATGCACAACAGTTTAACCAGTTATCTATTGAAGGACATTTGGATAATTTACAGTTTTTGAAAATAAGTCTTAGTTTCTCTGGAATTAATGCCCAACAGTGCAATTGCTGAGTTCTATGGATGGTCTAGTCTACCAGAGTGGTCGCACCATTTCCCTCTTGTTAATTTACATTTTCAAGATTATCTTTGAGATGTAACATCTTTTTATATGTTCTGTTTCCTTTCTTCTCTTTGAAATTCCTATTCATGTAATTTGTCCAAATTTGGTAATGAGCCTTTTGGCTTCATTAACTTTGTTGCAGTTCTTTATTTATTGCTATTGGTACTCCTTTTTTCGGTTACACATATTACAAATGTTTTGCAGCCGGTGACCTGTTGAGTTAATTTGTTCATGGTACCTTTTTTAATGTACATATTTTAAATTTTAATGTAGCCATATTTACCATTCTTTTTCTTTATGGTTTGTGGGTTTTGTGGTCTTGAATAAGAAATCTTTTTGCACTTTATTCATAGGTAAACTGCTTAGAGTTTCAAATAGTCTATCTGCTCTTAATTTGTACACAGTACTAACACTCCTGCTGATCTGATTTTGAAGCACCTCACACATTAGAGGCAGTATGCTGAAGGGGTAAGGAAAATTCTAGAGACAGATACTCTAATGACAGTACCTAATGATGATTTTCTTCTCATCTCAACTAATTGTACTATCTGCCAGCCAGTCATTCACTTCTGTTCATCCTTCAGGACTCAATAGCAACTTCCCTGGGAAGATTTCCTTGACACTTTTCAAGTCTTGTTCCAAGTTTGTCCTCTGCATTCCCAGATCACCATGTGCTGCCCTCATTATAGCACTCCTCATACTGCATGTAACTGCATGTTACTTGCCTACATGTCCCATATGGTTTTAGCTCTGAGAATAGATTGAGCCTGTCTGACAGTTGTATCCCTTCACTGCAGCACTGGGTCCCATGGTAAGTGATCAGGTTCTCTTATTGACTATGGGAATGAAGGAGATCCATTTAAAATAATCAGATATTGGACCTCACGAAGCACAATAACTCAGTGTACTTAGTGCAGAGGCAACTCTCCTGTGATCCAGGATTTCCTTCCACAAGGGAAAAGCAGGCTGGTCAGAGCTCTGTGGGTAGAGCTCCTCGGAAATATGGTCTGGAGCTCACAGAGTACAGTGGGGAGTTTTACGCTCAAAGCAGTGAGAGGCCTTGGTAGTTGAAGGGGTCAGTTAAGCCAAACAGAGGGAAGGTCCAGTTCCCAGAGAGAGTGGGTATAAATAGCAAGCCCTGGTGTCAATAGCCAAAAACTACATGAAAATAATATTGAAACACAAGTAGACCAAGAGACTATTATATTTTTTGTCCTCTATTTAGGAAGACAGAGAAGTGTGTCAACTGTTTCAGAAAGGTTTTGCTCCAAGATTGAACTATCTGGTGGTATGGCTCCCTTCCCTTGTCAGATACAGACATGAACACAGACACATGCTCCATCCAAGAAAGATGGGTCAGAGCTGATGAAATTCCTGGCAGCTCCTTATTTCAGATGAAGTGATCACAAACTTTCCTTTCAGACTCATTGTAACTCATGAAAATTGTTCCACTGGCTTCTTTTCCAGTGGCTCCTGCTGCTCTTGGGCTTTGACTACTTCATGAAGCGAGAGGTTCTTTTTAATCAGAGAGCAGAAAGTCTAATCTTATATCATGGCAACCTGTTGCTGAAGAAATATACACTCCTGGATGCTGCCAGGAGCCAAAGATGCTCACAGCAAGGCCACTTAAAGGGAAAATAGAAAAATAAAGAGGAAACTTCACAAAAGCATGAGACATGGGGAACAATTTGGTTATCTTTAATCTTTCCTGAAGTGGAAGCACTTGTACAGGAGTGAACTATCATTTAGAATTTGTGGTAAATTATAGGAAAGGAAATTCCCTCAGGTGAGATTTCACACTCACAAAGTAAAGTGAAGGGTGGAGAGGCTCAAAGCTAAATATGTATTTTCTTAAGTCTTAGACTGTTTGGTTATTCAATGTCATGCTGCTCCTTTTTTTATTTATGTATCCTTATTCTTATATAGTTAGTATTGCTGTTTGAGTCACTACATAAATACAATCAGTGTCAGCTTCAAACAAATCTTTCATGTTTTGTACCATCCTGCTCTTCTTTCCCCCTCTCTCTTTCTCCTTTGCCATTGCTCTCTTGTAATTCTGGAACAATCTGGTTTAGTAATAAAAGCTTTGGTCCAGAAGCCAAGACATCTTGGTGTGGTCACGATCCTGACACTGACTCACAATGTGAACTTGGGCAAATTCCTTATCCTTTGTAAAATTCAGTATTCCCATCTATACAAAGAGAAGGCTGGATGACTTGATCTCTAAACTTCCTCCTGTTTCTGCTCAACTGGTCTCATTGTTATACGATCACTGCTCAATTGGATATTGATGTTGTGCCTGAACATCAGGCAGTAATGTGATCGTTTTCCCAGCTAAAGTAGCTTTTTCTTTTAAGGAATCAATTTGTCAGAAAGGAGTTTATGTGTTCTGCCTGCTTCATATAAATATTTCTATATTTGTCAACATCAGACTTTGGAATTTATAATCAATGAGATACACTGAAAGCTAAGCCCTTCTCTGACTCATTGCTGCCCCCTTCTGATGGTGATCTATCAGAATGTATACTCTGTTCATTGTAATCCAAACACCAGCGCAAGCTACCCCACATTATAAAGTCTGTTCCTACTGCTATCTAGCTTACCTGGGTCAGACATTGCAAATGGATTCATTTTACATGCCAACTCCAATCAGTTGGTGAAAGATATCAGGAATGTATGTTCAGGAGCATTGTGAAGACTGGCCACTATGGACTTAGAACTGTCAGAGTGACCAAAATGTTAGGACTTTATCATCTTAAGACCTGGCATGAGACTTTCAAGTCATCTCCTGCCATTTTATAATCTACTCACTGGGGGTTTGTGAGCAGATGTTGCTCTATGATCCTCCCGAAGCTCTGGAAATACCTTTGTGTGACATGAGCTGGACCAATTGAGGAAAATTATCCAGACACCACAGAACTACTTGCTGGTCACACTTTGTAGCTTCTTATGATCCAGGACAAATATTACTTATAGAATTATTTGCTTTGAAATGGATAAGATGTAAATGTGATTTGTGAGGGTGCTGGGACAAGAAAAAATTGGAGAACCAAGATAATTCACCATGTAAATTGATCCACCATTTGTTCTATGCATACTATATGCCAGGCACTTGAAAAGGCACTTTCCTTCATATCTAATCCTTGTGATAATCCTATGATGGAGGTACAGAAGGTTTAAGTAGTTTTCTAAAGTTCACATGGCAAGTAATGAGTAGCTTCACTGCTCTGAAATGTATGTATGGAAATTGATGACATCAATGAACTCTTGAGGATTTGAGTCCCTTCTAACAGTGGAAGGTGAGAAGACACAAACTCCTGTTCAGGCCTTAGTGGATCAATAAAAGAAAAAAATACTCCTTCATCCTCCATCTTAGTCCTAAACAGAATGAGACAAGGCGGTGAGGTAGATGAAGATATTTATATCACTTTGATTTCTGATAAAGCTGTTTAGAGATCATCACTTAGGTGTGAGGCCAAGCAGACCAGAACATGTTCCTTCAGGGAAGCATATTTTAAGAGAAAACAGGGCTCTCAGCTGAATATGGCTATTTTGTTCTTCCAAACTTATAAAATAGACCAGTTACTGCTTCCCTGGGGTGGGGTACAGGAGGTAATGGAAAGAGGCTAGGGGTGTTATACTTCAGGCAGTCACCCCGCATGGAATCATGGACACGGCAGAAGAAATTTCCCCTAATAGGTATAGAGTGCACTGTTGAATGACACAGGTCAGTCACAGGGAAGCCTAATTGTCCAGACCAGAGCTAAGAAGTATAGTGCTTACTTTGAGAATCTTCTACAGCAGCCAGTCTAGGGGACTAAGCAAAAAGTCTTAGCATATAACTCCTAATGAATGACTCTAACTAGCAATTTTAAGATGATACCCTGTGGTGGGCATCTCTGGCTGGCTTACCTAGTGTTCCTTCCCATTGTAGATGATAAAATCCTAGCAACATCTCAAAAATGCCCTAAGTCCCTCCCCTAGGACTAAAAACAGGCCTAGCTAATTTCAAACTCCTGCTGTTATGCATATAAACTGCATATATGAACAGTTCTTGAAAAGAGAGCTAACATTCACCTACAGGCAAGAAGGCTGCTGTTCACAGCACTGTTCCCAGAGCTGTTGACTTTCCAGTGGAGATGGTCATGTGGCAATGCCAATAGGGCTTGGGAAGCGTCAGTCATGGGACTGGGGATGATAATGATAAGGTCTTAAGGCAGCTTCTCTCTGAAGTTAACCCTGAGACAGGATTTGAGTTCAAGTGGTTGATTTGAGAGGTGATTCCAAGAAGCACCATTATTGGAGTAGGTAAGTGATACAAGAAGTAAGGAATGTAAAAGCCAATATGGAATATATTATTTAGCAGGTTCCCACTTTGGGTGGGGGGTGGGGGTTCACTTATCAAGGGGATTGTAGAAGTTGTGCAAAACATGCCTCAGAGTTGAAGAAATGAGTATTTATTGACCAACTCTTCTCTGTTAAGAGCTATTCCTGGAAACATCAACTTCCTGGAAACATCAATTCCCTCGAATTACTAACCGTCCAGCCGACTCCATGTCCAGGCCGATCAAGTTTCTGCAGCCAAAGAGTGCACTCTGGCAGGCAGAAATTGTAGGTTCTTGCAGTAGAAAACTGTCAGTGAGTGTATATAGGAACAGGACACACCATGGGGACATGGGTGGGATATAGACTGCTATGAGACCTAAAGGGACCTGACTCTGGATTTTCTAAGAAGATTCACTAAGCCTTTGCCTGAAGCAGTTTTCCTACCACTTCCTGTGCTCCCTAAGGAATTCTCACCATGAATCTCCCAACCTAAGCAGGAAATTTTTTTCCCTTTGGTCCAAATAAGAAAGATTATTTTTTTCTTCTTTTATTTTTTGGTTTGTAAAGCAAGAAAGGTCCAACAGAAGCTCAGAAACAGTAGCAAGGTCTTGGCTTTACACAAGCTTTGAAAACCATTGATGAGCCTGGAAGCTGTCAGTGTGCTTTCAGGCAGATTGGTTTTAAAGAAAAAGGATAGAAAAGTGTATCCTCAGCTGTGGATGTCCCAGCCCTGTTGTCTGGGGAACTGAAAAGGAATGCAGCAGGAGGAGCTGGGCTTTATTTTGAGGAATAAGAAGACAGGCAGAGGATGGGAAGTTGGCCTCAATTACCATGTGGGGTGGCTATATAATAGTGATGGGAGATGGATTCAAAGGAATGGACTGAGGCCCAAAGGACTAGAAGCAGATTTGTGTGGAAGGCAATGCCTGCTCTGGAGATAGGAGTGGATCCAACCATCTGGTCCAGTGCCCCTTTGCCTGGATCTCAATACTTTCTTGGCCATTAGCTGCTTGCTGTCCAGGGGAGCTTTAGGAGGGAGGTAGGGATGTCTTTCAGGAGGAGCGCTAAGGACAGGATCTCTAAGAGAGCTGAGGATAGATTTGTAAATAGTGAATGAAGTTTGTCAAAGGCTCATGTACAATTTCCATGGCTTTTTGTATTTTCTTTATTTTGAAGGCCCAGAAGGGAAGGAATTATCTCAGTGGTAGCCTTGCTGTCACTAATGAGGCATTAGCTCCTGTGGTTCAAGCACAGTACATACAACACTAACAGGAGAGTAGTGAGGGCATTCCCTCAGGGTGGGTCTGCATTGAATCCTGGGGTAGAGACATGCTGTTTCCATTAAGTTATTTCTTCCTGGTGTCTTACCTTTGCACCATAATCCCAAAACAAGCTATTGAATTCTTCCAATCATTAAGGATTGGCAAAACGTGTCAAATCATATTATTTTTTAAGGATGATTTTTGAAGGCTATTTATCCAGTGTTGTAATTGTGTTCTTTTTGTTTTTCCTTTTGCCTTGTTTACTTTTGTAATTCTGGGTAATTTAGGTCATCATATTTTTCACAAGTCTAACAGTATCCCAATGATCACTGAGGTTTCTGCATAGGTGCAAGAGGAGAAAACCATAATAAGGTTCTGTCCCTAAAAGAAGAATAATGCTGTCTGGTTACAAATGGGTTCTGAGATGTAATAAAACAGTGTTTGCAGTTTATTGCTGTGGAATCATAGCCTGCTTTGAATGAGTATTTTTTTTTTTTTTTGTTCAGGGACTTGTTTCCTCTTCATACCAGGATAATATAAGAGTGAAAAGCATGTTCTGAGGATATATCAGGCCCAAATACTGGTTGCAACCAAAGGAAGGATCAGGGTGCTCCCTTCCAGTGACTTGTTCATCTTCCTGGCATGCAGCCTCAGAACTATCCCAACCCTTCCCTAACCCACACTGCCATTTTGAATAGGAATTTTAGGGAGACACACTACAGAACCTGAGTGTGAGACTTCAAATCTGATACCTTTTTAAATTTTAAAAAATATTGTATTTATTTATTTATTTTTACAGAGAGGAGAAGGAAGGGAGAAAGAAAGGGAGAGAAACATCAATGTGCAAGAGATATCTGTTGCCTCTCACCCTCACCCCCCACTGGGGACTTGGCCCACAACCCAGGCATGTGCCCTGGGAATCAAACCAGCAACATTTCAGTTTGTGGGATGACACTCAACCCACCGAACCATGCAAGCCAGGGAAAATTTGAAACCTTTGCCATGACATAAATTCATGGGCTCAAACATAGCCACACAACAGAATCACCTGGGAGCCTATTGAAATGCAGGTTTGCCAAGATCTTGATACAGTGGGTGTAGGGTGGGGTTTGGGAGTCTGTGCTCTCTAATCTGCTCTTTGGCTTGCCAAATTTTGGTCAATTTGTGCCAATCCCTTATTCTAAATTGATAAAATAATGTTATATTGATAGAAGAGCTTTGTAACCCTAGTTCAGTTCCACTTTTCCCCTTTCCTTTGTATGGACAGCTGACTTGTTGATTAATGTGCCCTTGAAGCCCATGTCTCTAAAGTCAGTGTTTTGTTCTCACATCTGCCTCTGATGTGAAGGATGGCCTTTAACATCACTGTGGTTAAGTTTTCTCTGTCTTCTATGTGGACTTAACCACTCTTGTTTAGCATGCAGAATGCAAAGGGAAAATGACTGTGAAAAGCTCAAAATGCAAACTACTGTGGAAACAATATAGTGTCAGTAAAACATGTATACTCAGCAGATGAAGGCGATGAAACTACTCATTTCACCAACATTGGATTAATCAATCTCTGCTTGTCATCTTAAATAGAGTGATTTAAAAGGAATTATAGATTTCTACACTGAATTTGCCTGGGTTACTATATTTTGTGTCATTCCTAAACATTTTTTTAATGTGCTATGCTACTTCTGGAATACACACAAAGATCTATTTCCAAGAGAGTAGGAAGCTGTTTGCTCGGAGACTTAGGAGGTTCTCTCCTTTTTATTCCTTTTTCCAGGAAGGGGAAGTAGGTGTTCTGTCAGGGTCTGTGTTGGGCATTTATCTATCCATTTAAGTCATGGAACTATTCCTGAGTACCTTCTGAGGACAGGGGTCATTTTCTGGGTGTTTATTATTCTGAGTGTTTCCAGGTATATAAATAGATATGAGGAATGTGCAGTCCTGCTTTAACAAGTTTACAGTAATGGTTGGGAAGTTTGGGATAGATGTAAGGTATTAGTTGCTGGTGATAGAGGATAAAATATTTGCCATGCAGATTCAGAGGAGGAAAAGGCCCAAGGATATTGGAAGAGTAAAATACTCTCTGGTGGCAAACAAGATTTAGGATGGACTTTGAAAAACACGCAGGATCCAATGAGACCAGAGCATTCCCACTACAGAGAACACCTAGAACAGTGGCCTAATGGTGGGCACAGGCATAATATATTTTAAATTATCTTCAAAATGTACTGAAAGATTTTTAGGTTATCTTGGAAAAGGCCTAATTTCCCCTTTCTTGGGATTTTTACACATCAGGCATCTCAACATCTGTCTTGGCATAAAATAAAGCCTGGGGTACCAGGGCTTGTGAGCTGTGGGAATGAACAAATGCCAGTAGCCCTGAAGGCATGGGAGCCAGTTGTGGGGTTCTAGTGAGGATTCAGCACTGGAGCACTTCACCGAAATAGGCCTAGTGGGTCAGGAAAGCCAAGCAATCTGCCTCTTTCACAGTGTAAATGAAAAAGCCTGGGCTTTGCAATCAGATCAACTGGGATTTCAGTTCTCATCCTGCTACTTACCAGTGTTATCCTAGGCAACTGTTAAATACAATATAATAGATGTAGCATAGTTGTTAGAGCTGATACATTGTAAGTGTTCAATAAATTAAAAAAAAATAATTAACTGCTTGAGTCATGCATTTAGAGGGCAAGTTTCAAAGAGCCATTGTATATGCTCAACTAGGTTTCCATAGAGCCACAATTTATTTCTCTTGCTGTTTTATAAGATATTGTGTCTCCTTTATATCTCAGTCCTTTGTTTGTCTTTATCCAAGATCAGGATGCCCCATTTACACATTCTGATCTGGCAGAAAGAAAGACCATCTCTTCAGAACTTGCAGTGGATTCCTCATTTGGGGATTCTTTCAGCTGATGCTTCCATCTTGCTCTCCTTTGACATCCTGGCTTCTACTTGAAGTTTCTAATTCTGTTGACTTTGTCCTATCTGTATGGGAGCCTGACCCTAAGCCTTCCATGGTACCAATGTCACCTCCAGGCCAAGCTACCTTAATGTCTTCTTAAATGTACTCTGGTCTGTGCATAAGGCAGATATTCCTAGCCAATCTTATAGATTGCTGTTTGTCAAAGGTGATCAACCTGGACATGAATGGGGGCCTTGGGCACTAGCTGGGGACCAGCCTGAGTGCTTGTTGACCTTGAGCAGGACTCCTCAGCCCTGGTGAATCCTGAAATATGATACCCCTTAGGCAGAGGCAGGAGGATCATAGCTTGATCTTATCTCAGCACACTCTGAACAAGCTGGTGGTGGTCCAGAATGGCTCCCTCTGGCCAGTCTAACACTCTTGGCCTGCCTTGAGCTATCCATGGAGTTTTTGAGCAGCTTCTAGACGTCTATGATAGGCTGGGAAGCTGGTGGTATAAGTCCTAAAATAGATCGACTTAACTATGTTTAACCCAGTATTTCCCAAAATCATTAGATCACAACACTCTCCCTTCTCATGTGCACTTTGATTCATGTACACACCCATCAAATACCTATTTAACATACCTAGAAAATAGTTTCTCCATACTTTGGGAAAATGTCCAAATTCATTCTTCATAAACATGCTGTAAGACAGATGATCTCCATTTTATTGACATAGAAAATGGAGTTCAAAGAGATGAGACTACTTGCCAAGTGTCACCTAGTGAGCTCGCACCAATTGGAAATCCTGCTGCTCTTCTAGCACAGTCTGTCTCTGCATACACAAGCCCAGCCCTTGGACCCTGTGATAGAAATGCCACATGAGCACAAAGTTGGGAAACAATGCCCTTCCACAGGCCACCCATATCAACTAGAAGCCAGTGTTAGTACCCTGAATCTTAGAGCATGGGTGGGTTCTACTTTGGGACTGGATTGAACTCAGACAAGAAAGTAAAGTCAGGAAGCTTCTTACCAGTATATCATTCAGTCTTGTGCCCAGGAGTTTGCCATGGGGGCTGCTGTCATCTTTACCTCTCCCTTGGCTTGGTAGAATTCTCCCATGAGAGGAGATCAGATTCTGCCATAATTCCTGCCTGCTCTGCCTGGGAAGCCGGGTCCTCATCTTCCACAGCCACTCCCAAACCTCCAGCATCTGGCATTGGGTGGGGGTGGATGAGGGGCTTTTTAGTACTGATTGGTATTTTCATGCCCCAGGAACTAGGGAAAGAGTAAAACAACAACAGCAAATCCTTTTTCCTAGAAGACTTGCTCACCTTGAGTTACAGAGGAAATCCATATGTGGACATCTAGAAGCTCAGTGATGTTCCAGCACACACAGCTGCCCCAAGTTTTCTTTCAGTGAAGTTCTGAGAGTGATATTTAGCATGGTACTTGGCCGTGTGCTTCTCTGAGCCTGTTTCATTATTCACAAAAAGGAGATAACCACACTTAGTCCTGTGTAATAGTGTGGTTGTAAGGATTAAATGAGATAATTGATGTATTTCTTAATGTATGTTTCTGATGAGTCCCCAAAAGCAGGATTTGAAATAAACAAATTGTTTCAGCTCCAGGCAGATGTTATGAATATTTTGTTATTAGTCCCATACTTTCGGCAGCAATATTACTTCAAGGTCCAAGATCTGCACAATTATGACTCACAAGCAAACACAAAATAATAGCAGCACCTGCTAGCTCTCAGACTAAGTGTCAGAGCCCTGCAGAAAGGATTAGCTTCCTCAGCACTGGACCACACTGGTAAGGGTGACTTGAAGTGCAAGTAATGTTCCAGCTCTTTAAATTGCCTAAATGTATTAGTATTACCCACTCATAAGTGCATTAGCAACTCAGAATGGTAGGACTAAAACCTTCTCCTCCAGCCTCTGCCTCTCCTTTTATAGATGGCAAAGCTAAATACCCAAAGAAGGTAGTATACCTGGCTCCAAAGTGACACAAATAACAAATGATAAAAATATGATTCTTACCCTGATCTTTTATTAAATAAAAAATCATGTTTTATATGATGGCAGTGTTCTGGTTTGGCATTTTTATAGATATCACTTGAAAAATATAAAAAATGATCAAGAGGAAAAAACACTTATAATCTCATTTCACAGACAAATCCACTATTACTATTTGATTGTAAAATTGCCTTTCTTTCTGTCTTCTCTCAATATTGAAACCTAGGTCTTCTGATCTCATCCTCAATGCTTTCTTTAGCACATCATGCTTTCTAATCAGCATCCTTATTTGATATTTGATAAATGACAGTTAAGTTTGTAATTATCAAAACCAAGTAAAGCTGCTGATGAACCCCCACTGTATGTGGCACACCACAAAAACAGGTGAAATAATGGGATTAGGAGCAAATCAGATCACCAGGATGTCCCAGAGCAGAAAGCCCAGTTGATGCTACACTCTCAGGAGAATCCCCCAAAGCACAGCCCTGCCCCACCCCGTGGCCTCAGAGAGCATGCTTAGTGGCGGTCTCTATCTGAAGGTGGACCTCTAAGCCTGTGCTCTTCCCAACTGGAAAGGGAGCAGAAAACGCAAAGGCCAAATAGAATGTTTCCTACGGTTCCTTTAATGGTAGGAATGCAACACCTAGGCGCCAGTGCTGTTTGACTCAGTTTCTGTTCTCTCTCCTGTGGCTGAAATACTAGAACTCCAGCTGCAGCCTACATTCTAACTCCCTGTTCTATTCCTAACGCACAGTCTTCTTATTAGTCTGTTAGGAAAGGAGGAGGAGGAGCTAGTGGAGATGTGACTATGGTGGACTGAGACAGTTCATAATGTCCTTGCAGTTGATTCTGCCTCAATGGAGGTAATGCTATAGCATCCTGTGCACTGGGAGAGAGTAGAAACCCCCTTGTTCTTGCTCCCTTTGTTAAGCTGAGCTCAGAAGTTCCCCCAAGGCTTTTCTTAACAGATGTATCCATATCCTGTGTGCTTCACTCTCTGACCACAGTTCTTTGGGGAGGCAGAAGCTAATGCTACTGTCCTAGCCAACTTGAATTATAGGAAATCTGTGGGGTAGAGAGCCATATATGTAGCCTCTTTGTTACACAGCACCTCATGGGAGCAGCCATCTATTTTTAGGAGGGGTGAGAGAGGCAGCAACTTACTCTTTAGGGATTGGGGGTGGGTAGAATAATGATCTGCCAGACTTTAGCGTTAAAATGTTTGTAGCTGGATTGCAAATGAAACTTTCTTGCTTGCCTCAGTGTGATGTTGTTAGCATCACTGCACATTCCTGAGCAACCAAAACATGAATGCTGTGGCAATAAGACATAGGACCGAAAACCATAAGGCTATTAAACCAACTCCCTGAGCAATTGTATTAGAAAAAATATAGGTGGCCTAGTCACTAGGAACATTGAAACCTCAGGCTGTGCTCAAATGTCACCCTCAATGAGATCTTTCCTGGCACTTTATGTAAACTCACCCCTTTATTCTGTGTTATTGGTCTTCCCTGCACACATTACTACCTGACAATATGTTTTTAATATGTTTATTAATTTTTATTTTCTAAATGATTTTATTTATTTGTTTATAGAGAGAAGGGAAAGGAGGAAGAAAGGTTGAGAAACATTGGTGTGAAAGACAAACATCCATTGGTTGCCTCTCACATGCCCCCAACTGGGGACCTGCCCCAGGCATGTGCCCTGACTGGAAATTGAACTGGTGACCTTTCACTTTTGGAGATGAAGCCCAACCCACCAAGCCACACTGGTCAGGGCTGTTTATTAATTTTTTTCTGTTGCTCATCTCACTCACTAGAATATAAGGCTCAAGAAAACAGGAACTTGTTTTTATTGACTTTTGTGTCCCCAGGGCCGAGATAGAACACTACTGAGTGCATGGCAGATTCTCAGGAAATATATAATAAATAAATCAGTGGATTGTGTGAATGAATGAATCTAGTATTAATAAGACCAATGAGTATGCCAATGACAGTGACAACAACAATACCAGCTGATATTTATTGAATGCCATATATTAATTAACTCGCTTAGTCCCCACAACAACTCTGAGAGGCACATTCTGTCCTTATCCCCACTTTCCAGTTAAGGAAAATTAGAATTGGGGGTTAAGTGACTTGACTCTGTGACCTTGAGATCACAATGTGACCACAGGCCTTGGGACAATTATTCTAGATACACCAGACTGAGGATTCACTTGATAATATTCTGAATTTTGTTATTTGGATTTTTTCCCCATGATTCTTACCCAACTCTGTAAAACTATTTTGCTAATATGACCACATAAGCTGGATAAATTTCATTTGTGTCTGTGTAACCTGTGATGCCCATGAACTTGTCATTATAAACCCAAACTGGCAGAGCAGAATATTCCTTATTGCTCTATGGCAAAGAGAGCCACATTCTTTGGCACAGTTGGGTCCCCATGGTGAAGCCATACCTGATAGATAATGGTACTTTCTTTCCTTGAAGATTTGGAGTAAAGAAGAATGACCCTTCTAACATGCTCTAACATTGTCTTTCTGCAGTTGGAGGCATGGCCTAGATGGCCCTATTTATTTACTCAAAGTATTTTACAAAGCCAGAACCTGTTAGGGCCTCTTAGTCACTTTTTTAGTTGCTTTTATTCATGAGGTGTATGTACTCCCCTGCCACATAAAATGCCACAAAAATACAGGGTGTGGCACAAATAACACCTCTTTTTTATTACAAAATCATAAATATGTAATTCTGTAACATAACATCACACTCAGGCACACCATATGAATCTTAGATAAAATTTCAAATTAAAACTATAAAGTATTATACCCATATTGTTACCCTACCAACCACACTCAAGCAGACTTTACTTCTACCAGACCCTGTATCTTAGACCAAAAATGCACACTGACTAATAGCAGCTCACTGAGCTCCCCCCGAGCAGTGTATATTTAAATGTATATCTACAAGTCCTCAAGGCCCTGCACAGGCTCATTTCCTTCTTGGGCCTCTTAGGTGCTGTCAGCACGATGCCAGGGCAGTGCATGCAGTCTCATTGTCATCCTGAGCACAGCATAGCCACACAGCAGCACCTGGTGCATTCCATTGTCAGAGCAGTCATGATATTATCTTGTGTTTATGGAAATTAAAATCTCTATCATGTGTTTTTTATTATAATGAGACAATCGAAGAGTTCTGTTATTCATTTTAGAGACCTACACATGAGTGAGGGAAACAAAGAGACTTTGTGTTTACTTGGAAAATTCAAGGGGATCAAGCATCATGTACTCCACAGAGTCTGTGCTCAGTCACCTCCCTGCCCCAAGCATCCCAGATTTTAGGAAAATTTTGTGCCATTCAACCTAATCTGGAACTAAGTTCTTTCTCAGTGTTCAAATCAGTAGCAGATTTCCTCAGCCATTCTTTCTTCCCTTTAGGTTGAGACATAATTATACTTATATCTATTAGGAAACCACTGAGAATTCAAAGTACTCTTCAGTATCTCATAGTGATTTGTCAATAATGAGTAAATCCCTAATAGAAGGAGTACAGAATCCTGATACTTGCATCCCTGTCACATTAGAGAAAAATCTACTTGTTACCAATTTCAATTTTCAATATATTTTATCAGCTCAAGTCATAAATTGTTAAGGAAAAGTTGCCCGTGTGACTTGTTCTCTTGGGGTGCACATATCTCTTCTCCCAACTAGCTCAGGATTTCTCACCCTGGTTGTATATTAAAATCACTTAAGAGGGCTCCTAAAAATTACTCATGCTCAGGGTCTACTAAGGCCACATAAATCAGAATGTCTGGGGGTGCAGCCAGGGGAGTTCTGATGTGTACCTAAGATCGAAGCCCACTGAGTGACAGAAGTTTCAGTGCCCCTGTCCCCATTGTTACTGTGTAGCCAGTGCTGATTGAGAACCAGTTCCATAGAAAGGAGGTGTATTAAGGGCAGACCCTGTATTGAATGCCTGTTTACTCAGTGCCCTAACAGTGGCATACCTGGAACTGTGGCCCTTGAACCTGACAGGTACTCAACACACATGTGCAGAGGATACTAAATAATCCAAATAATTCAATTTGCATTGAATTTGCAGTCACCTTGTGCCATCACAAGAAATACCAGTGTGGTTGTGACCATATTTCGTTGTGAACCCCTACTCCTGTACCACTTTCCCATGCCCCATGCAAATATTAAATCAGTATCTTCCTGGAGATTACAAAGTACTTCTTTGAAACCTTACTTGAGCTACTTCTATGTAACTAAACTTAAAGAATCCTGACATAAGCTGGTGTCCTTTTGATATAGTAGGTTTGGGTTTTGAGATTTCTTCATCAGAAGGAGCAATAACCATGATGCAGTCTGAGATCCACTTGAACCACACCTTCCCATTTTATGAAGCAGAGGTCCAAATTATGTGAAATTGGGTGCTTGGACTACTTGACGCTAATTCTCAGCCTAACCTGCAATGTGGGTGAGATGCATGGGGACCTTGAAGGGCTTGTCTGACTCTCCAAGGTTTAGGGTTATTCCCTGGTAAACAGCCATGGACTTTGCGGTACCAGGAGAAATGCCTTCTCCAGACTATGTTGGTTGCTTTTCAGCTGACAGAGTGTAGTTTTATTGGTCCCTACATATTTTGTCACTTTAATTTTGATAGACTTGTCAGTTTTTTGTCTTCTGTTTACAAATATGTTTTCTACTAGTGTATTAACATTCAAGTTTGACTGTCGGCATATTCAGTAATGGGAATTTGGAGAATTGCTTTTCATTGACAGCCTAGAAGATTGTATACAAGGGATAGTCATCAATGCCTGATAACTAGATTTTTCCCCCTGTTTTTAATTCTTAAGCTGTTTTTAAACTGGTAGGGACTGGAAATTCACTGGGACCTAGATTTTCTTTCTGTCTTTTGTTTTCACCACTTCTAGAAGCAATAGCAGATCTCGGCTTCTATGAAATTGATCTTTATTTAGGCCCTGTGCTTCCTATACTGGATAATAAAAAGTTGACTCAGGGTCTAATCCAGTTCTCTGAATTAGAATATTAATAATTAAGTGTTCCTCTTTTCTACATAAGATTTCATAACTGTTTTGTCTGTTGATTCTTTTAATAGTTATTTAAATGTGTCTCTTTAATGGGCAAAAACTAAGGGGTGTGGAAATGGAAGGGAGGTGGGGAGCACTAGGAGGTGTGGACTGGGATGGGAGTAAAAGACAGAAAACTGTACTTGAACAACAACTAGAATAAATAAATAAATAAAATAAGAGTGTTTATTTGAATATGGGGTTCCTCAGACACACCTATAACTGATTGTATATTTTTATTTAAGCATTTAGGTGATTCTACATACAATATGTGTTTTGCTGGAAATACAGAGGCCATTAACAAATACATCCAGAATTGCCTTCATAGATTAAAGAAAATCATTGCCTGAAAATATGTATTTATGGTATTTAAATATTTCTACCAAGATGCTTCTTATGTAGGGCTTTTTTTTTAAATATATATATTTTTAAGATTTTATTTTATTTTATTTTTCTTTGGCGGGGAAGGGAAGGCGAGAGGGAGAGAAATATCAATGTATGGTTGCCTCTCATGCATCCCCCGCTGGGAACTGGCCTGCAACCCAGGCATGTGCCCTGACTGGGAATAGAACCGCAATCCTTTGGTTCGCAGGCCTGCGCTTAATGCACTGAGCTATACCAGCCAGGGCTCATGCAGGGTTTTAATCACTCCATTATTTTCTATTCTTCCTCTTTTCTCTTTCCTAATTGTTACTTGGACAGAAAAATGGGGGAGAAATAAAGATAGATCCCTTTTATACTTTGTTTTCCTTCTACAAAAACAGTTAAAAGGTTAATGGTAGAAGTGTAAAATAACTAGTTAAAATGGGATTGTGAGACTATCTGTGGGAAGGAAAAGAAGTTAGCAGTGGTGATCGAATCCTGTTAGAAAAGGAGGGGTGGTTTCCTTCAGAGAACCAGGAACAGGTCAGATCAGAATGAGAGTGCATTACAGAATATAAAGAGTGAAACATTCCCTCAGTCAGTCTGTTATTCAGCTGATGGGCCATGTGGAGAATATTTGTGTATCTAACAAAAACAGGTACTGTAAGTACCCCTTGGTATAACCATGAAAATAACAATTACTGTCTAATGTCTTGCTCTAGTGGTCTAACAGAAATATCTGACAACATTATATCTGCAACTTGTAGGGTAAGAGGTTTGGATGGTATCAAAACATCAGTGAAAGTATATTTTAGAGCCACCAGTTGAATACGTACAACAGAGGAGGAAAAACTCTGTTAGTGTTTGTTTCTGTTATTTTACTATTTTTTTCTTTTACTATATGATTGATTAGCTTAACAAATCTAATACTATTCAGTTTCTCTACTCTCCTTGCAAGAAGTGTAAGGTATTGTAAATCAATGTTTTTAACTTTGTTCTCTCAATTACCATGTATCAAATTATTGTCTACCAGTATTTAGTTCCACCTTGTTTTCATATTCCCTCCATTGGCCATCTTTTTTTTTTTATCATTTAGAGTTCATATTTGTTTAGATTTACCAGCAACTTCTTTGCTTGTCATTTTCTCTTATATTCTCCTTTTATTTGGATTCAGGTGCCTTCTTTTCAAACTACAGTATATCCTTTCAGTGAAATTCTCTAAGCAATATACTAAGTTGGGTTTTTTTTTTGTTGTTGGTTTTTTTTTGTCTTAAGATGTTGACATTTCAATTTTACTTTTTTAGTGCTAGGTTAACTGGGTAGATATGTCTTAGTCCCCACTGCCATCTTCAGCATTGTTGCTGTTGTCAATCTGATTATTTTTTATAGGCAATCTTTTGTTTTTCTTCAACCACTTTAAATATTTTTTTCTTCAAGTTCCTACAGTTTCATTGCAGTGGTTATAGGTATGAATTTGATTTTATTTATCCTTTCTGGAACTTAATGTATTTCTTAAATCTGAGGATTCATTTCTTTTTCTTCAGTTCTTGAAAATTATTGCCATTTTATCTTAAACTGTTTCCTTTCCACTCTTCTATTATCTCCTTCTGAAAATCCTTGTAGACTTTGGTTGGCATTCCTCACTTTACCTTCCTGTCTATTAACCTTGTTTTCCTAATTTCTATGTGTTTAACACTCTATACTGTAGTCTGAGTTTTTTCTTTTTTTCTCTCAGAAACCTTCCACTTTACTGATTCTTCAGATCTGCATGGATTTAAAATAGCAAGGGATTGATTGCTTAAATTTCATGACTCCTGACACCTTCAAACTCCTTCAAACTAACTAAACATTCAACTGGAATAAAGAATGCAGCCCTGGCTGGTATGGCTCAGTGGGTTGAGCACCAGCCTGCAAACCAAAGAGTCACTGGTTCAATTCCCAGTGAGTGCACATTCCTGGATTATGGCCAGGTCCCCAGTAGGAGGCAAGTGAGAGGCAACCACATATTGATATTTCTCTCACTCTCTCCTTCCCTCCCCCTTTCTCTAAAAATAAATAAACAAAATCTTTTTTGAAAAGCTTAATTAAAAAAAAAGAATGCAGACATGAGGTCTCAATCAGTAATTGTGGAGTGTGTCATGGTGGACAGGGTACAGCCCTTGGAATTTTTCCTGATAGAACACACTCAATGAATGTCTAGTGAGTGATTGATTGAATTATTAGATGTATCAGTTAATCTATTCCCCTATATAAGTGCTAAAAACCTAGTCTCTGACCTCATGTTGCTTACACCTTAAAATGGAAGCCATCACATTGCTTTGTAATTGTTAACTCATCTGTACAAGTATACTGAGAGCTAGTAGAAGGAATGGGAGTCAGGAAAATATTTTCAGAGGCAGTAATGCATGTACTGGATTTTGAAGGATCATTAGGAATTTGCCAGGACAAAAAGACATGGAAGTGGGGTGGGACTGTCTATTCAAAGGCTTAGAGATTCACAAGAGCCTGGGACTCATGGAGAGAGACATATCGATGGCTGCCAACAGGGATATGCTATGAAGATAAAGGTAACATGTTCCCCCACTGGGCATAGGACCTGTGGCAGAACTATGAAGCCTGCTAGCATTCTAGCACTTTTAGCCTCTGTGTCACAGTGTAATTGACTGCATCAGTCCAGATGCTAAACACTGCAACTGGGGAGGAAAGAACAATTACCAACTTAAAAAAAAAGAAGCAGATTTAGTATTCCTTTCATCACATACTCACTCATTATGTGCCAGACATTATGGGGATACAACAATGCACAAGAGAGACCAGATCCCTATTCACATGAAGATTATGTGCTAAAGTGAGGAGATTCATGACAAATGCATACCTCAATACTGAACTAGTATCATAAAGTCCTAAATGCTCTGAAGGAAATCCAGCAGTGTGAACAGGCAGAGAGTAATTGGAGGGATGCTTCTGTAGCTTTGTGGGGAGTCTGAGGTGGTATTAAGAAAGAGAACTAGATGATGTGAAGTGGCTTGCCAAGAAAAGAGACAGAGGGAAGAGGAAGTGCAAAGATTCTAAGGCATAAACAAAGGATATGTCCAAAGGACAGAGAAGAGTGGTGAACTGGGGGAGAGTCAGAAGAGGTGAAGCCAGGAAGCTGGGTATGGGCCATGCCAACTAAGGCCTTGTAGGCCATGTGAAAGTGTTAGGACATTTTTTTAAATAACAGGAAAAACCATTGGACCATATTAAGCTAGAGGAAACACAGTGAGATTTGGTTTTTTTTTTAAAGATTTTATTTAATTATTTTTAGAGAAAGGGGAAGAAAGGGGTAAAGGAGGAGAGAAATATCAATGTGTGGTTGCCTCTCAAGCACCCATGCTGGGGACCTGGCCCACAACCCAGCATGTGCCCTAACTGGGAATTGAATCAGCAGCCTTTTGATCCACAGGCCAGTGCTCACTCAATCCACTGAGCCACACCAGCCAGGGCAAGGATTTGGGTTTTTAGAGGGTTGCTCTGGTGATTGTGTGAATAATTAAATTGGAAAAGACAGAAAAGTTAAGAGAGGAGGTAAATTAGCAACCTACTGGAGGAGAGTAGCAGAGGAGGGGTGGTAACTTGGACTAGGGTGCTAGAGTGAGGAGGAGTGATCAGATATGGGACCTATTTTTGAGGAAGATCCCATAGAACTTGCTGACAGATTAGAACTGAGGGTATAAGAAAGAGGGAAACCCAGGATCTGTACTGAGTTTCCAGGAGGTACCTTTTAGTGAGATGTGGAAGATCAGCAGGAGAAACAGAGGTAAATATCAAGAGTTCCAGCTTGGACCTACCAAGGGGTAGAGGTCTAGCATGGAGATGCTGCATAGGGACATGTTGCAAAGGGTGAAGATGTGATCCTGTATGAAACCCTGAGTTAGTGGAGGTTTGTACACTAGTAACACAATCATCTTGTGGATTTTAGAATGCAGCAGGGCCTCTCAAATGGCAGCTTTGGAGTGTTTGACCAATGTAGAGTAAAAATGGTTGTGACTCATGAGCAAAAAGAGCCTTGCTGACTTCCCAGACCTGATTTGACTTCTGGCCATATACAAGTTAAGTTCTTATTCTTCTCACTTTCCATTTTCTCTCTCTAAAACATAGCTCTTATCATGATTATAAACTCAGAGCACATGCACACACACATATACTTGCACACATGAGGACACACACGCACACACACACATCTGTGTTATTTCCAATTTTCAGATTGAAAGTGAATGACCTCACTTAGGGAACTGGCCTAGCTCTCTGCTTCATGCTTTTAACTGCAGGCAGTTTCCCAGGGATATAAGAATTAGTTACTCTTTTACTAGTTACCTGAGGAAAGGCTAAAAATAGGCCTTTGGAGGGGTGGTCAAATGCACTCCATGGGGATTTCTTTTTTGGAGAAATCCAAGGTGGAGTATAGCCAACTCATTCTTGTCTTAGCCTACCATATGCCTATAGTTGTGGGTGTCCTGCTCTCGCTGCTTTCTGCTTCAAAATCCATAAAGCTTCTCTGGGTACATGACTCTTGGGCCCCAAACCTTAACTACTCTTGCAACCTCACCAAAATTTTTGAGAATGGCAACTTTGGCAACTGTTGCTTCAGAAATGGAGTGAATTTTGCCAATGTGCCTGGGTTTTTGCACCAAGGGACAGGCTGAAAAGATGACATTCTCCAGCCTCAAAGGTTGCTCTGTGGGATGTTGAGTACAGTGTATGGTTTGGGCAGTGTGCTGGGCTGCACATGGCAGGAAGACTGTAATCGGTTTAACAATTGTAACATTGCCAGTGGCATTTAAATATAGGCTTTCTGTTTCCCTGTTTCTCCTACTTATACATATCAACCTCAACCCACGGCCAGCAAGTGTGGAGTGTCGTAAAGTTCTGATAATGCACCTCCCACAAGCTTTTTCTTCCTCCCCCCTCTGCTAAGCCCTTCCAATCTACAAGGCACAGCAGTGACTGGCTGTGCACTGAATAAAGAACTGGATAAAGGCTAGAGAACCTGAGAGAACAAGAGAGAGCATTGAATCTGGGTTCTAATTGAGGGAACCCAATTGCTGGAATTATATGGAGCAGGAAAGAGAGGCTGAACCCTCCAGCATGAAGACAAATGACAGAAAGATCTTTCCTCAGTGAAAGGAAGCATTCCAACAATATTAGTCTCCCCCTGAGCCCTTGCAGTGGGCCTGAGAGAACAGGAGTGAAGAGAAAGTTGACAACAATAAAACGCTAGGCAGCTTAGCTGAAGTTTTCTCTCCCAGACTGCCAATGGAATACAAAAGGCAGTTGATGCAGATTCTCTCCTTTCCAGCTATAAAATTACTCTGATATTTTATGAAGATGGCAAACAAAATTATTTTCTTTTTGATTCTCTCCGTCTCATGAATCTCTTCTTCCTCAACAAACATGGGACATTTAATAATCTCCCAGTATACTTTGAACCTTCTGTTAAAAAGAGGTATGAATGCTTTAAAATCATAACAGAACACAGAGGAAAAAGTGAGTCTGGACCTGCTGAGTGAAGGTAAACTACTCCCTGTGTTTATTCCACAAAGAACTGAAGTGTAAAGCAAGTACTGGGCTCTCCAGGGTCTTTGCATTTAACCATCTACCTCAGTAGAAGAAAGTATGACAAATCCATCAATTCAGTCCACTGCACATATAGCAAGCATGTACTCAGTGCCTAGTCAAGTGCCTATCCTCTAGTGGATTTTTAAGAAATGTTTATTGACTGACTTCTCTTTGCTTTGACCTTGTACTACTCGCTGATGACACAGAGGTGAATAATACAGGTAGCACTTGCCTTCAAACAACTTACAGATTTTAGGTAGCTAAAAGGTATGCAATAGAATAAACTAGTGCTCTTCCTCCTTCCCTTTTGCCATCTGTCTCCAGCTCCTCTAGGAAATCTTAATTTTTGTTGCTATTATTAATGTCAGAGGAAGCATTTTGTAAACAGAAGAGCAAATGTGCCTCTTTGGTGGGAGAAAGATCCCATGACATTTATTTAGGCAAGTGGTATTGAACTGCAAAGGCAGAACAGTTTGTCAGCAGCACTGTTGAAAGTATGAGAGGGTGTTTTCTCATCCAGCAGGTGTTGGCAAGGGTCCTCTGAATGTTTGGCCTCATCAAGGATAAACAAAAGCATGGGCTTTGGGGTTCCTTTATCACAGACTGAATAATCCTGGTTCAGATCTGAATTTGGGCCAGTGCCCCTAAATGCATTCACATGACAAATTGTTATGGTCAACCATATAGGTCCTAGCTATGGTGTGAGGCCTGAAACCCATCAGCTCTGCAGTGGTTTGGTGGACTAAGCTTTTTAGTCATGTGCCCAGGTTAATCCACAAGTACTCCCAGCCTTGGGTGGCTTCCTAACAGTCTTCTGAAGCAGCACAGTAGAAATAGTGCTTGCCTGGCAACCATGCATGTGGCAATAGTGCAGCATCGCTATGACTCGATCTGCTGCTCTGAGGCTATACTGGTGAGTTTCCCTTGTAGATTTCTAACAACTGTGCCTGATATCATGTGGCCTTAGAGCCCTCTAATATAATTGTTCATAGTAGTTAGGGATCAGTGGAGTGTGAACCATTCCTACTAGCCTGGGGTCCATGCTCACTTAGCCAAGCGAGGCTGAATTGAGTGTCCCCTGGAACTTTGGATTGGATCAGGGATTTAGATGATTTGCATCATCTACATCATCTCGTTACTCTTTCATCCACTTTGCTACTGAATCACTGGTTGAAGGATACGTAGGAGCCATTCTGATGGAGATGGCAGAGGAAGTGTTGGGGAGCCATTCCAGGTAGGGGGAAGGGACTTTCACAAATATATTACAATATATTTGTGAAAGTCCCAGATGTGGTAGAGAAATTGTTTTCCCAATTTAGTAATTAGGTCACTGAGGCTTAGAGGAGTTAGACATGCTGCTCTGATTTACATACTAGTGGGTAGCACAGCCCAGATTTTGTCTAACTTCAAAGCCTGTGCATTTGCACATACACTGCCTCACAAAGGCCAGGCTGAGGGTTTGGACATATCTTGTAAGGAGTGGGGAGCCATTACAAGGTTAGGAGGGAGGCTTGTATGAAGAAAGCAGTGTTTTAGGATGACTACTTCAGTAGCTGTGTGGAGGCTGGGTTAGCAAAGTGAGAGCCTAGAACTAGAGACCAGGTGGAGGGTCCTGTAAAAGCCTAGACACAATGGTTTAGGGCTCATTACTGTGTGCTGAGCTATTGATATTTACTTCCCCTTTCATAGTATTTATCACACTTCTTAAAAAAGATTTTATTTATTTATCTTCAGAGAGAGGGGAAGCAAGGGGGAAAGAGAGGGAGAGAAACATCGATGTTAGAGAGAAACATCAGTTGGCTGTCTCTCCCCTGCCCCCAACCGGAAACCTGGCCCCCAACCCAGGCATATGCCCTGACTGGGGATCAAGCCAGTGGCCTTTTGATGCTCAGGCTGGAACTCAATCTACTGAGCCACACCAGCTAGGGTGACACTTCTGTTTTGTAATGTTGGTTTTTACCTAGTAGTCTATATGCTTGAAGAAGATAGGGATAAGTGGTGAGTCTCTCTTATTTCCTGCTTTATTCTTGAGGCCCAGCACAGTTCCATGCATGTAGTAAATATGCAATAAATACACACATGAAAGAATGTGAATGAAGAACAACAACAAAGATTTGAAACGGTTTGGTAAGGTAAAATAGGTAAACATTTTTAAAAATAGAGTCAGGGTAATAGAAACCATTTCATGAGTACTTGTGAGGTCAGCAAGTGCCTCAACTTTATTTTCTCAATTTGTCTTCACAGTCAGCATGGAAAGTAGGCTCTATTTTCTACAGCTAAGGAGATGCCCTTGAAGGAGGGGTAAGGTTGAGCATGGTGGCTATACTGTAGTGCACACTTGAAAGTTGGTAAGAGAATATATCTCAAATGTTCTCACCATACACACATAAAAGGTAACTATGTGAGATGATGGAGGTGTTAACTAACCTTACTGTGGTAATTATTACAATATATTTGTGTATTATAGCATCATGTTAAACATCTTAAACTTCAACAATGCTATTTGTCAGTAATATCTTAATAGAGCTAGAAAAAAAAAGAAAGGGTAGAGTGGTTGGTCACATCTCCAGGAATAGGCTGAGCCAGAACCCAGGTCTGATTAATTCCAAAGACTGTAGTTATAAGCACTCTGTTGAGGGCCTGGGGGAATTTGGGGCTGAATAGTGAAGCTGGAAAGTAAGAAAGGGGAGAATATGCTTTCAGAGGTTTCTTTTGACTTATTGGTCTGTGATTTTGAGGATTTTGGTTTTAGGCCTCTTTTGAGGTAGCAACAGGCCAGCTCAGTACAGATCAGATGATCAGTAGATCGCTGATGATAAGGAAATGGGGCTTAGATAAGAAGACAGGCTGGAGTAGAAAGTTAGCATCCATCAGTGCAGTGGCAACAGGGGATATCCAGAGTCTTTTCAAGGCAAAGATTATATGTGAAGCCCACAGGCCCAAATTCCCCACCTGGGTTGATAACTGTATTCAGAAGACTAGAGGAGAAAGGGGAGCTGACAAAGGAGTGTCTTACCCATGCTCCGACACCTAGACTCACATACACAGACAAGCCAGAAAAGTATGAGGAGAGCCTGGAGAGTAGATGCTCATTCTCTCCTCTGGATGGCTGGCTGGGTAGGGCACACACCCAACAGATTGATCACCTGGGCTGGAGCAGAGAACTCAGATTCTTCTTCCCCAACAGTTCTGGGCAGGAATATGAACACCAAAGGTTTGTTCTGAAGGAGCTTGCTTTGGTAGAGCCACTAACACAGCTTCAAAACAGGTTGTCATGTAAGGAGGGTTCAAGAGAAGCATTGAACATTCATACAGAGCCAAATGGGGTGTTCTGTATTTCTAGTTCAAGTGTGTAAGTGTGAACACATTGGGGCCATTTAGCAAGCAAGACAAAGTGCAGCCTTGGGAACTGAGTGAGGGGGAGTTGAAAAAAGGAACAAGGGATTATTAGTGTTTTATGCTGCCAAGAGGTCATATGGCCAATAAAGCATGCTGCAAAATTTTTGGAGAAAGCGACTCATTAATTGTCTTTGCTACCAATAGGCACATATGACTGCCCTGATGATATTGCTACCCAGATAATTACTGAGTCACTGCTGCTTGGGGGTCTTATCTTTGTGGCTCTCAAACAAGTTCTCACAGTCATCTTCTCAGTGGTCACTTAAGCAGTAGGAATGGCTCTGATGCCCACCCCTACCCAGCAGCCTCTACTGAATGACCCTGTGTGCTCACTCTCAGCTCCACCACACATTTTCTGCTTGGCATTTTGAGTGGTCCCCAGGATCTTCATGATATTATTGGCTAAAAGGCACCCCTAGAAGGATCACTTGCTCAGCCTGTTTCTTCCAACCCACTTAGAACAAAAAATAAAATTAATCCAAGAAGCTGACAGTTCTGGTAGCTAGACAATTTTATTCCATAGACTGAGGCACAAATACATTTTTTCAACTTATTAACATCTTACCAACAATTATACTAATGTAGCTATTTACATGGTGAGCCCTCCTCACTGTGGCCTCACGGCCAGAAAGAAGGCCTAAGGATCATCAAAACTTTCAGCAACCAAAAATATTAGTGCGCTTTCACACACACTGTTCTCTGTTTGCCAAGAGCTGCTTGATATAAACCCACTGCCTCACTCTCCCTACCTCTGCCTTTATGTGCTGTGCATTCCAAGGGAACATGTACCTTCACCTCCAATGCCAGCAACAATCTGGTTGCCTAAAATCAGAGTTAGCCTAGACATAAGATGACAGCTTTAGCAAAGAGTAGCAAGGCCTTTACTATCTGAGAGACATACAGGCAACCATTGTTTAATGTAAATCATTGTTTAGCTTTCCAGCTATTTCTTGTCTTGTCCATTGTGCTTTAAAAAGATACTGATCCACAGGCAAAAAGAGAGACAGCCATATGCTCTTTGTTCCCTAGATTTTCTCCTACTCTACTTCTACCATCTTGTGTATGTGCCAAATGTCTTCATCTTCTCTGAGGAGTAACAAGTAGATCCAGGGTTATTAAAAAGAAATGAACATAACATTGGGCTAAACGTGAGCACACACACAGAGTGTCTCTCAGGAGTCTCAGCGGTGGTCAGGAGGCTGAGGGCTAAAGTAATTAAGACCTTTATATGTATAAAAGCATAGAACTCCATCTCTCCCCATTGAGGAAAGCACCATCAGAAGCAGATTTGGACAGCAGAAAGAGGTATTTAGGATGGAGTTAGGAAGATAGAAGGAAGTGTTATTTCTTCTCCTTTGAAAATATCTAAAATCTCATTTTTTAAAGATTTCATTTATTTATTTTTAGAGAGAGGGGAAGGGAAGGAGAAAGAGAGGGAGAGAAAAGTCAATGTGCGGTTGCCTTTCATATGTCCCCTACTGGGGACCTGGCCCACAACCCAGGCATGTGTTCTAGATGGGGAATCAAACCAGCAACCCTTAAAACCTCATTTTTAAAATGGTCCATCTGAAAGGGCTTAAAGAAACCCACAAAGAGCCAATAAACCTATGAGAAAACATTTGGCTTCCTTTTCTAGTAATTAAGAAATGTGAAATTAATAAAAAATATATTTTATATTCATCATATTGCAAAAGGTGGTTTCATTAATTTATATTTTAATTATAATATCCATTGTTGAAGAGTATTAAATTGAGACATTCTGTTAGAAATTTATATTCACACCAATCCTTCTGAAAGTCACATGGACCAGATGTGTAAATAAAGCCTTAAAATGCATATATCCTTTGACGTTTTAGTTCTATACCTAGAACAAAAACTAAGAAATTTCATTGTCCTTTGTCTACATTTTATCTGCATGTCTGATTTAGATGTTCATTGCTGCTTTATTCATTATAACATAAATGGAAACAATCTGAATGTTCAACATTAGGGGATTCTTTGGTAGCATATTATGTGGCCACTTAAAATTTGAAGTGTATGATAAATTTTAATAACATGAATAATACCTACTATATAATGTGATGTGAATAGATTGAGTTGTAAAAGTTTGGGTCTAATTAATTGTATGGGAGAAAATTAACGATATGTAGAAAAAATAATGGGAAGGAAAAATATGCCAAGATGTCAACTGAAAATTATTTCCAGTTAGTGGGTTTGTATGTAGTTACTAGCTTCTTTATTCTTTTCCTAATTTCTAAATTTTCCACCAATGAGCATGTGCAGTGGGCATAAGCAGAACTAAGTTAATTTAAATATATCAATGCCACAGAATAGAGGCAGGTAAGGGTGCAAAGTCCAATTACATTTCAGTAATTTGAGGTGGGATTGGGATCATAAATTTCCTTTAACATAATGTGATCAAGTCTGTGCCTATGACCTCATATCAATATAGCATTATCTGAAAAGGAAATTCTTTGGTACTCGATTTTCCCTCTGGGGTACATTCTATTACTGGTCTCATATTTATCTAATGCATGTCATTCCCAATGGAAGGCTGGTTGGAATGAAGTAGCCATGGGGGTGGTAGTATAAGTTGGGCTTTATTTATTTTAATTTATACTTCATGAATATCAAATAAATTGGATGGACCATAAATTTTCAATAAGGCTTCAGAAACCTTTGCAAATGAATGTTACTCTTTTGTTTAATTTTTTTCTCAATGTGCCATTTACATTTTACTTCCTGAGTTATTTATTGTTTGTGTTTCTCATAAAATTGCTGGATTAAATCTCTTCTAGTGCTATTTATGAATATAGTGCAGAAGCAATAAAATACTTACAAGGTCATTTTTTAGGAAGAACTTGGTTTCCCAATAACAAGATGCAACTAAAAGTATTCATTAAACTTAGCCCAGACTGGAGTGGCTCAGTGGATTGAGCACTGTCCCACAAAATGAAAGGTCACTGGCTCAATTCCCAGTCAGGGCACATGCCTGGGTTTTGGGCCAGGACCCTGCTTGGGGGCATGTGAGAGGCAACCAGTGGATGTTTCTCTCCCTTTCTTTCTCCCTCCCTTCCTCTCTCTCGAAAAATAAATAAATAAAATCTAAAATCACTAGGACCATTCTAATCCAACTTGGAGATTCAGCTTTCAAATGTGAATCATTACAGACTGCATTTAAAAATCATTGCTTGCACAGGTATGCAGTACAGTTTTACAGATTCCTAGGAAAATTGAAATGACTTGCTATAAACAATAGGAATTGATGCAGTAAAGTGCTAACAAAGAAAACAGGCAGTGTGTCACAGTATGCACTGTTCTCACTTCTTTTGATAAAGGGAGTTGGATTCAAATTATTTGTGAAACTGTTACTATGTCCTTATTAATAACAGTGTGATCTTCATAGTCAGATACCATTTCGACTCTGTGAACATGGGGCTAAGTAGGGGCAATCACTCAGACACTGTTTTCTTCATGTTCTTTTTCAAATGGAATACCAACTCTGGGGGTTAGTCAAAAAGCCCTACCTAGAAGAAGATTCTTCCAAATCAAATATGTGAAAATACTAAGGTGCTTCTATGCCAGAAGAAATACCATTTAGAGGCTAATGGGACTACAAGGGAGCCCACCTCAGACATCCATCCATCCTATTTCTATTATATTAGAGAATCTATAATAGCCACTGGAGCTTTTGCATGGGCAAGTGTAATATACAGTCCAGGGTAAACTGACTGGACCATTGTTACAGAATAACTGTCTCACCAGCCTTCTTAGTGGATTTAATTGAGTCTTTTATTTTGCAGGAATTTGACAGCCATTGCTACCACTTAGAGTTTTGCTCTTATATAATACAAGCTCAGCCATTGGTGCAGTTTCTAATTATATGATAATCACTTTGATTTTCACAGAGCCCTCTCTCTTTTCTTATGAATTCCTAGTATATTCACAGCACTTTAAATGTTCTACTCAGAATAATTGTGTGAGGTAAGCAGGGAAGGTAGTACACATCCTCAGTCTTCTTTCCAACCCCCCTGGGAACTAGTGTTTTCTGGAATACAGAACCATTTTTGAATGAGAATGGTAATAACAAATATTATGATATGGAAGCTATTTTTGATGACCTAATCCCACCGTCACTCCTTGTGAGCTTCTGCTAATTCTCCTACTCAGGAATCTGTGTCAGCTCAGAATGTTCCCTGCTCTGAAGTGCCTTTTCTTCTCTAATTCACTTACTCTGAAGCATCCTTCAGCTCTACCTCCTCCAGGAAGTCTTCTCTAACAGCCACTCTTTATACTGATACTTGCTCTGCTGGCCTCTTGTAGCACTTGTCCTCAGTATCACTGATTCCCTACTTAATTACTCTGTGTTTCATGGGATATACGTATTATGTTTCACTAGTATGTATTATTTGCTTTTGGTCCTGCACTGTACTTACTATTTTATATTGATCATATCACTTAATTCCTACGATTAAGAATTTTAATTTCATCCATTTTATAGGATTCAGGGAGATTAAGTGACTTGCCCATGGACACATAGTTCAGTGATGAAATTGGTGTTTAAACTCAGTTTCCATATGAATTCAGGACCTATACTTTTAACTAGTACATTATTTGGTATTAATATATGCTCTAAAAGAGCTCACACTATAGCTGGGAAGGTAAGTGTTTGAAATCATGTATTTCCTTATGATGAATTGAATGTTTGTGTCCCCCTCAAACCCATATATTGAAGCCCTAAGCCCCAATGTAATGGCATTAGGAGATTGGACCTTTGAGAGGTAATTAAGTTTACATAAGGTCAACATCATTAATCATCAGGGAAATACAAATCAAAACTACAATGAGATATCACATCAAACCTGTGAGGATGAGTATTTTCAAAGTCAAAAGATATCAAGTGTTTGCAAGCATGTGGAGAGAAGAAAACCCTTATGATAGGAATGTAAATTGGTACAGCTTTTCTGGAAAACAGCATGGTGATTCCTCAAACAGCTACCCTTATCTCAAATTTCCAGCCTCTAGAACTTTGAGAAATAAATTTCTGTTTTTTAAGCTGCCCAGTCTTTGGTATTTTGTTATAGCAGCCCAAGATGACTAAGTCACTTCCCTTAACACATTAGAACAGAGTCAGGGGCCTCTCCTGTGCTCAATATGTATACTGCCTTGATGGCTTAATAATTGAGAGGTGACTGAACCTCATTGAAGGCTAGCTTGGCATGCCTTACTTTGGCACATGGTAAGTCTACTGAAAACATTCCTGGGATGATGTAGTTCAACTCCAGATTGTATAATTCAGCAAAAAAAAAAAAAAGGTACAATGTGGCAAAATTACTTAAGCTCTCTGTGACTTAAATTACTCATCTGGGAATAATAATAGTACCTCCCTCAGGGTTAGCGTGAAAGATAAATAAATGAATTAATATGTGTGCAATACTTAGAACAGAGATGGCAGAGAAAGCCCTATAGACTTCTACTACTGGTTTGTTGTTGTTAGTATGTGCAACTTGAAACACTGGAGAGGGGTGGTTTTGGTAATGCCACCATTGACCCATGTCTTACAGAAGAGAAGTGCTACCACTCTCTCAAGTACTTGACACATAACAGGCCCTACAACAATATTGGAGAATGAATTAGTTGTGGAATGGTCTCAAACCATCACAGTACTGGAATACCTATGTAGAAAATGTTTAAAAGGTAGAGGTTAGATGACATCTTTCCCTCACGGTAAAAATGAGTGGGTCCCAATAAACACTAACATCCAGTCTATCTCTCCCTTCAGAGTCCCTGAAGCCCACTTTCTGGCTCAGTTCTGTGGCAGGGCCCCTCTTTCTTGACAGATCGTTCTCTTTTCTAGCCTTGATGTACATTTATAAGCAAGGATGACACAGAAATAATTTTGTTCTCTGGCACATGAATGAGAATGGTTTTTCTTGGAGCACTTCATGCCTAATTTGTCAATTCCTTTATGAGCCTGTTCAAGAGAGCTGGGCTATGGGATGCTTCGTGAAAGCCACATGCATTGTCCTCTCTAAGACACTATGGAGATTTGATGGTTTTTCTTTTGGTGAGATTCTAAGGAGATGCCCTTCTGTTTTTGGATAGATTGCCTGCTATTACCCCTGGGGTTTGTCATGGTAGCATCCAATCAAAGGACTTTTGTACAGTTGGGAGGAACACCAATCAAGCAAGCATTCTTACTGGGAGGTGCCTTTGAGACCATCTAGCTGAAATATCCATCTGAGGGCAGAGACGATGTTTGCTTGTTTTCCTTTGCATCCCCAGTGCATAGCACTGTGCTTGGCATAGAGTAGATAAGTCACAGACATCTATTAATTAAATGAATACATTCAAGGGGGAGAATGGAAATACTTCATGTTGGCCTGTTTGGATTTGGCCATTCTCACCTGTGCCACAGGAAAGAAGGCTTTTTTGGTGTCTCCACCTGCACCCCCCAGCATGGCCTATGCAGCTCTCTTCTGTACCTTCATACATCCTTCATTTCCCTCATTAAAGCACTTGCTGTACTGTAATGTCTCTCTGTCTTGCTTCCCCCACTGCCATTCTTGCAGTTCTCTGTCTTATCTTGTCCACTGCTCTCTCCCAGTGCTGAGCTGATGGTTGGTGGTCAAAAAATATTAGTAGGATGAATGAGTCTAATGCCTCTGTTGGTCAGCAAGAACAATTACAGTGCTGTACATAACACTTATATCACACAAAGGGCTTCTTGTGGACAGACTTCAGAAGAATGCTGGTGTTCATGGGACTGCTTCCAAGGGAATGGTTGGTTATCAAGTTCTTCATTTGGAACATAGGAACAATAATAATAGTGGACTTTCAGAAAGATTGAAGGTATTCAGTGGGAAGATCCTCTAAAGGGCTCTAGTGCATGACCTTTATGGTATCAGGTAGAATTTTGCTTTGCCACTCACCCCATCATATGAGCAGGTAGAAGGATGGGGAAGAAGGGAAAATGGCAGTGCCTTGGGAAGCAAGCAAGGCTTACCTCTCTTCCCCTACTACCCTTGCTAAGTGAAAAGGAGTGCTAAATTCCAGCCATCAACCTTAAGAAACCTGGGAAGCACGACTCTAAATGAGGACTTGCTGAGTGTAGATCTTGGAGGATGAGAACAGTAGAACACTGAGTCAGGTTCCAGGCAAACTGGAAAAAAACAGGAGCCTGTGGGCTCAAATGCCAGGGACAGAGGAGATGGTGAGGGTCCCAGGATGGGAAATTTCCCTTATGATCATAATGAACTAGATAGATGGGTGCCCACAAAGACTGAGCTTCAGCACCAGCTTTCACTGTTTCAGTATCTGAGAGTTTGTTATAGTATATTTTTGCTGTTAAGTAATAGGGCTTGCAAAGTGACATTCCTAAGGGCATTAAAATGGAATGATACCACACAATGGCAATCATCATAAACTAACAACCAGAGGGTTCTGGGAAAGGGTAAGATGGAAGGGACAATCATTTCCATTGTTTCAACTGCTTCTCATTCATCAATTTCTTCCAACATTTACTCATTCATTCAAGAAGCATTTTAAAAGGCTGTTCATGTAGGTGAACAATTGGCCAATGATCCAGAAACATACTAGTGAATGAGATAGACATGGGACCTGTCCTGGTGGCATTTACAGTCTAAGGGAAAAAATGAAATCATGATACAAATATAATATAATTTGAGTTCATGGAGGACATATGGGAAGAGCTATATTAGCAGGAGAAACTATGCAGAGTCAGAGACAAAGCCTTTGGAGTCGAGAATGGATGGACGAATGGCATTAACTAGAAGGGAGTAGAAAGAGGAAAGAAATCATGAGAGACCTTCTTGTAGGCAGAGGGAACCAGCATAAAAAGCCAGTGTAAAATAAGAATGGGATAAATGCTCAGACAGGGGGAGGAGAAGATAGCCTAGTTTAGCCTAGTTTCCATACAACCTTAAGAGATAGGCAGGACAACTATATTATTATCCTTTTGAGCACAAAAGGAAATTGAGACTCAGATATATCCATGCCTTTAATTTATGTAATGAGTCATTATCAAGTACCTACTAGGGTTAAGTCACTGGGCTGGGGCCAGATGAACAGGGTTTGACATGTCCCTTCCCTCCAGGAGCTTACTTTCTAGTGGATAAGTAGAGTGAGTTAGCCTAGGTCAACATGCTGGTAAGCGGTAATACTGAAACTTGAAGCTATCTGACTCCAAGTCCAACATTCTTTCCATGTTGTCACATTGTGGCTCAACTGACAAGGAAGAGGCTCTGCCAGTCCCATCCACAATGACTTGGCCAGATGAAGCAGCTTAGCTTTTGTTCTAGCAGCTGATGAGGACTTCCTTAACATTCACTGAGCACATTGGGAACCTGGGACCATACAAGGTAAAGTTGAAAGAAAAACAGAATTTGGCCACAGCTCATCTGTGTGACAGCCATAGCTGCCCCTTTTTGAATTATTTCTGTGGGCTGGACAGTTTACACACATCATGTTATGTAACCCTAAAATACACCTTGTGAGTGAAGTTGATACTCATACAAATTTGCCTGTTTTACAGATAAGTGTGCTGAGGCTCAGTGAGGTTATGCAACACTGTGAAGCTTGCTCAGTTACTAATTCTGGGTTATACAATATAAACCTGTGCCATCTGACTCCGTAGCCTGTGCTCTGAATCACCGTGCTACATTGAATCTCTCTACCAGACTAGAATGAAGTAGATGACGCTAGCCCAGAGACAAAGGGGCAGTCTGGGACAAAGTCCAACAAAAATTGCTCTTCTTGGCAGGACTCCCAGTCATAGTTGTTGAACAGGTGAAAAGGCACAATATTGGACATAGAAGAACAGATTGACCACATCTGCTAATTTCAGATATCAAGTGACTGTTGAATCCTGGTTTTCTACCATGGATTTATAAGGCCATAATTTATTAGGCTTTTCTATCCTTCTGGTATTTTTTTACCCAAATAATTTAAGCTATGGAACATATACAAGCTTAATTTTAGAGGCTTGCTGGGAGGTCAGATTTACCTCAAACCTTATTGTGTATCTTGATTTACAAAGTCTTTTTACATTCATGATCTCATGAGATCCTCACAACAACCCCAGTCAATTCTTCCCATTTTATAGTTGAGGAAATAAGAAGGCTGAGAGAGCCCAAGGTCATGAAGGTAGTAATGGGCACCTTTACATGAAGGAAGCCATTTCTAGGCACCTTCGCTGTTGCACATGGGTGAAGGCACACGTAGCCTTTGGGAAGCTTATCACAACTTGCAATTCTGTTTTTGTGTCAACCACTAAAATGGACCAGTCAGTAAAACATTTGAATTTTCAAAATGTGTGCTGCTTGTGCAGGTATATAATGATGCACACAGATTTCTTTTTCATTATAGATGCAAAACTTTAAAAGTATTGATTGTGCTCATAAACACTGTATCATACATTATAGAAGGCATATAAAAAGTACCATGTATTATTTTCTAGGTTTCCTAAAGTAAGTAGCATATATGGGTAGCTTTAGTTGATAGAAGCTACTGGATTTCTGTTCAGATATAGGTTATTGGGGTGAGGGCAGGAACTTCTGTTCCTTTTAGGGTGTACAACACACCTTCACTACATTTGGACTTTATTTGTGTACTTGGGAAGTGTCACTGGATTATTTTCTTGCAGTGTCTCATCCCTCGTAACTGGCAGGATGGGTAGCTTTCAGCATTTTCACTTTCAAAACAAACATGACTAACTCATAACCCATGTACATACAATGACTTCAATTGGGTTAGTGAACATTTGAAACTTTGAAGTGGGAATAAATGAGAAAATCACTTTTTTTTTAAGTGAACCTAATGCACTGGAAATGGTGTAGATGAAACAGAAGGGAAAGATGTGAACATTAGAAATATATTCCAGTTGGCTAAAGCTTAGGTGAGAGCATTAAAAATTAAGGAGATATTTATTCACTTATTCAATGAATATTTAATGAGCCAGGCATTGTTCTAAGCACTAAAGGTACAGCAGTAAAAAGGAAAAAAGACAAATTCTTGCCCTGTTAGAGCTGACATTCAAGAGAGGGGAAAAGAGGCAATAAACATAAATAAAACATTTTTATGTCAGATGTTGATAAGTAGAGTGGAGAAAAATAAAGCAAGAAGAGAGATGAGGGTGCTAGAGTGTGTGTCTGTGTGGGGGGGAGGGGGGGCTAGAGAAGGCTAAATTGTGCAAATGACATTGGAATAATGACCTGAAGGATGAAGGGTGGAAGTAATACTGAGTATCTGCACAAAGAGATCTAGGCAGAGGGAAGAGCATGTGCAGATACCTTGAAATGAAAGCATGTTCAAGGCCAGCAAGGAGACCAGTGTAGCTCGAGTGGAGTAAGCAAAGGAGAGAATAATAGAAGATGAGTTTAGAGATATCCAGGAAGCTGACTGGCCCACAGTAGGAAGTTTTGTTTGCAAGGTATCTGGTGGATGTTCAACTTGTGTAGTTGACACTGTTTGGTCCCTTGCCCATATTCCCTTACCAGTTGTGTAAATTCCTATTCTTTAGCTGCTGGGTGTGTTGGCTGCTAAAGCTCATAGTTGCCCCTTCCTCTGTAACAGGATCCCTGTTGCCAGAGAGGTTTCGCTTCCTCATCGCTGGGGCCAGCCCATAGCTAATAACTGGTTCAACCCCTTTGCCTCAAGGTGGGACCAATCCTGTGGTACAGTTTGTGCCCCACAGCTCCTGGTGGAATAGTCCACCAGGACTATTGGAGATGAATGTGTTGAAAGCAGAGAGAGCAGGGCAGAGGGCTTGAACACATGGACTCAGGTTAAATAAAGCTAAACTCCAGTTGAGCCCACCACCACCTTGCTTGGTTAGCTCCTTCCCCTGCCCTTTCCTACTTGGTCCTGTTCTCCCCCAAAGAATCCCTGTCTCAGGATCTGCTTTTAGCAAGCAGAAACTAAGACAACCAGCTTTCAACAACACAAGTTTTAATAAGTTAATATGCTCTATTTTCTCCTCAAATGCTGACTTTTGGTTATATTTTATGGAACCAGTCACCCTGGATGCTGAGAGAGATCATTCATGCCAGTCTCTACTACCTTCCCTTGCCTTTGGGAGCCAGGGAAGATATTTGCAAGCTAGATGGCACTAGAGGTACCACTGTTGACATCTGTGAATATCTAATCCTGACCCTCAGCAGAGGAAGGCATCTTAACTGTGGTTTTAATGGCATTGTGTTACAGGGAGCCCTGAGAACTCCAAAGCACCCTGTGTAGTGTGGGTTGCCTTGGTCTTGGCACTGCCTCTGTGAAAGGGGATCTGATGTCCTCAGGACCATGGGAAAATCCTATCTCAAAAGTGGGTAGTGGAGAACCTCAGACTTGGAGAGGCCCTTCAGGAACTTGGCTTCATTCTTTCATGACCCATACAAGGGAGAGGGCCGTTGGCTGGAGTTTAATCACACCAATTGCTAAAGTTCAGACTTATAACCAAATATTTGTTATGAGAACACTTGTTCTCTAAACCTTGTCCCTGATAACAAGGGCAGTTTGCCCACACTAGTGAGAAATGGATGAAAGGCAAATTGAACACTTGTTATTTTTTGAGCTGGGTTCACATTTGCCGGCCACAGCTTACTTCCCTTTTCTAAGGTACAGAACACAAATAAGAAGCTGTAGTTAAACAAAAGGTGTGTAAAACACCAGCATTTCTCAGAAAAGGATGGATAACATATTCACTCACACACAATTGCAAGATTGCAGGAAGAAGTCAATAAATATGTATTGATTGTGAGTCCAAGTAACTGAAATACAATATCTAAAGGGACCCTCCTGTAGGTTCACTTACCAATGAAAAACAGAATCAATCTGTGTAACACAATATCATCACAACCCTAGTTTAAAATGACCAGAATTAAAACAACAGTCACAGGTGTCAACGGTGGCACCTCTAGTGCCATCTAGCTTGCAAATATCTTCCCTGGCTTCCAAAGGCAAGGGAAGGTAGTAGAGACTGGCATGAATGATCTCTCTCAGCATCCAGGGTGACTGGTTCCATAAAATATAACCAAAAGTCAGCATTTGAGGAGAAAATAGAGCATATTAGCTTTTTAAACTTGTGTTGTTGAAAGCTGGTTGTCTTAGTTTCTGCTTGCTAAAAGCAGATCCTGAGACAGGGATTCTTTGGGGGAGAACAGGACCAAGTAGGAAAGGGCAGGGGAAGGAGCTAACCAAGCAAGGTGGTGGTGGGCTCAACTGGAGTCTAGCTTTATTTAACCTGAGTCCATGTGTTCAAGCCCTCTGCCCTGCTCTCTCTTCCTTCAACATATTCATCTCAAATACTCCTGATGAGGTGGGTTGCCCAGCCTCACTTCTTAATATTACCCTGTGAAGTGGGCAGAGGAGGTGAAATTGATCTCACTTTGCAGATGAAGCAATAAAGATTCAGAAGTTAAGTGACTTGTCCAAGATCACAAAGCTAGTAGGGGGCAGAGTCTGAGGTAGTTCCCAGGTCTATCTGCTGTGCCCTTCCAGAGAAATTCATCATGAAAAGATAATGACTTATTTTTGTTATCGTGTTTAGTAATGTATTTGTTTGACTCTGTCCTGGTGTCTTTGTTTTCTTCAAGGACAGGACTTTCCAACCCCTTATCTGGGGTTTCAGTTTCCACGGTTTTAATTACCCATGGCTGAAGAATTTTAAATGAGAAATTGCAGATATTTCAAGAGAGAAAAAATACATTGACATAACTTTTATTACAGTACACTGTTATAATTATACTCTATTATTAATTATTGTTGTTAACCTCTTACTCTGCCTAATTTATAAATTAAACTTTATCATAGGTATATAGGTACTATATAGGGCATGGTACTGTCTGCAGTTTCAGGCATCCACTGGGGGTGTTGGAATGAAATGTATCACCATAGAAAAGGGAAGACCACTACAGTTTGCTTGGGTAGTACTCTTCTCATTAAAGCTTCCTAGTGGATGCCTGTGCTTCCCACAGAGTGGTCCTGCAAGATGAGCTTCTTGATTGTGGCTGTCTTGTTTTCACTCATTTTAATCACTTGCACAGCCACCTGTGTCCTTGTCCATCTCCATCATGTGGCAGCATGTTTTCCACTTCAGTTTATTGCCTTGGCTCCCAATTAGTTAGCATGGAGAAATGCCATCAATTAATGCCATGCTCTGTTGTGTAGAATGCTAATCCAGACAGTCTTGAGAACTGGTCTTAGTGCTGCCCATGCCTTTACACTCAAGCTCCAGTTAGTTCCCCAGGATTTCCCAAAAGCAAACAAATAAATAGGCAAACAAACCTGCCAACCCACCTCAGTATGTTTAGGTCAGCTTGCTTCCAGTTCAACTGCACAGTTGGGGCATGTTGTAAGATATGGGGGACAAATACTTGGTGAGCTATGGGAGGAGCTTGTGGCTGTGACTTTTAGTTTTTACTTTTGTAGAGGAAAGTGAGATCTCTCAATGATTCAGAGAATCAAAGATAGCAGGAACCTCTCTTGCCATTGTAATAAAGATGGCTAAAGGGAAACAATTTAATTATAAATACTATGTTTCCTAGGAAACTTTCTAGGGATCTTGCTCAGCAAGATCTGGGATGTCTTTGTGGCTGGTCACACCTGAGACAGGGCAATTTTCTGGTATTTGATAGTGTGAGTATTTGGTAGACTTTTTAAGCTGTGTGGGTATGTTTCCAGTGGTGGGACTGGCTCACAAAAAGTCATCTCCACTCTCTCAATTTCATTCTCCTTATACCCAAGAGTAATCATTGGTGATGGACTTGGCCAGGGCACAAGGCACAGGATTGAAACTTTCATCCTAAATGGATTCATGCTCTGTATGAAATGGCCAAGCTGAGTCACCACAGACCCCATGGTCAAGCAGGGTGTGTGAGAGAAATCTACCACAACTCTACATAAATGCCAGGGCACCTGCTAGGTGGGCACTATGCCCCACCTAATTATAAAATGTAAGCCTGGACTAGGCAAAACACCCTTTCTAAATCAACCACCTGTGCTTGGGAAGCTCTTGTAGGGCACCTGGCTAAAGAAGTCTTCTACAATACTACCTCCTCCCACGCCAAATGCTGAGTAATGCAAATACCTCTAAATGACAGCATTCTCACATAGGGCTTATATCCACCCGCTGTATTTAGATTCAAACTAAACCCAGGGGGCACAGCTACTTATAATTTTCTTGCCAAAGCATGGAAAAAATTAGAGGTTTTTGCCTTTTAATTCAATGAGAAAAAGCCCTACCATCTTCTCCAGCAGCTAAGTATGTAGAGGTACTGATTAAATCTTTGTGTTTTCCTCTGGAGCTATAGTTCCTCAGCCTGCATGGGAGAACCAGCTTCAAGTCTTTTTGTTGTTGCTGCTGCTGTATTTAAATTCAAAAAGGAAAAGGAAGGGGGTTGTCTGGAGTAATTTTCTCTCAAGAGGCAATGCTGATGGTCCTTAATTGAATAATCCATCTCTAATGGTGTTTTTCTTCCCGGGGTTACTTCTAAGTCTGCCGCTAACCCTATTTTGCCTGCCTAGCTCAAAAGGTTTTCAGGTTGTACATGGTGTCCAGCCGCATGGAAAGAAAAGTCTATATTATCACGTTAATATACCCTCCACAGACAAGCCTTCTCTCTCTGGAGAACTGTATAGGATAAGACTAGAAGAGGGCAAGATGTATATTAACTTCATGTGAACATTCATTGGTTCTACTCACTTATGTAGGCCCCAGACAGAGTGTACCATAGATCTGGTACACAATAGGTTCTGAATAAATGTATATGCTACTGAATTCATTGAACTTAAGAAATATATCTGTTTTAGACACTGGGTTTAG
The DNA here is from genome assembly GCA_004027735.1 of Carollia perspicillata. Classification (NCBI taxonomy): domain Eukaryota; kingdom Metazoa; phylum Chordata; class Mammalia; order Chiroptera; family Phyllostomidae; genus Carollia; species Carollia perspicillata. The sequence goes on along the minus strand of PVKM010000342.1, from coordinate 50,826 downwards.
AATCAGAGACCTGGTTGTGTTTCTAATTCTGTCATGTATTTTCTGTGTAACCTTAAGCAAGTAACTCCTGTGGCCTCAGCTTCCCTCACTGTAACAATCAGGATAATGCTTGCCTTTTTTATGTCATGTAGTTGTTAGGAAGTTCAAAATTAAATCAAAATGAAGGACTATATGAAAAAATCACTTCTTGCCCTGGTTAGTGTGGCTCAGTGGATTGAGCGCTGATTTCATCCCCAGTCAGGACACATGCCTGGGTTGAAGGCCAGATTCCTACTAGGGGCACATGAGAGGCAACCCCACATTTATGTTTCTCCTTCTCTTTCTCTTCCTTCCCTTCTGTCTAACAATAGTAAATAAATAAAATGTTTTTAAAAAAGCACTTCTTAAACTGAAATGCTAAACACATTGAATGGGTTACTCTTCTATTAAGAACACATGGTATTGGTTTGGGATCTATTCTGTGTCTGTTGTTATCAGTGAATGATAACATTTAGGGATTTTTGCCTCACTATATTAAAAACTTTTGATGGCATTTGATACAAATGACACTGATTATTAGCAAATATCTTTAAAATAATCACCTCAGAGCAAAGAGAGCACAGAATTATGTTGAGGCATCAATTTTATTTAAACTTTTCAAGTGTGTATGGACACATGGGTTGAAGGATAAAATATTTTACCATCAAATAAAAATTCACTCTGTTATACCACTGAAGGGGTTTGAAGACTCCAACTCTGCACAACCAAAGTGCTGCCCAGTGCACTTTGGACCCTTGCAAAGGGATGGGGGAAGCACTGGAACCCAGTCATTAAATTTGTGAATGGGCTAGATCAGTTTCAAATCTGGATAAAAAGGAAGTAAAATAGTATGTATCAATTAGGAGTGAAAGGATTGGGAGCTGAAGATGGGAAGCTGAGGTCCTGTGACCTTTTAATGCATTTACCTCTTGACGTACTTGCTGCTGAAGTATCTATTGGTTTTTCCAAACCTGACATTCTTTGAAGACACTTGGGAAGATGTGTAAAAATGATTCCCTAGCAAGAGTGCCTGGGATCTAAAAGCCATTTGGTAAATAGTAGCTGCTATCTTCATTAATATCTCATTTGTTATTATTTATCCATCATCATCATCATCATCATCACAATACGAGAGAGGTTGGAATGTATCTAGTCTGCACTAGGACACTCACCCAGTTTAGTGTTTGTTTTTCAGGCTCCTATGAGTTGTGAGAGAAGTCCTTCATCCCTCCCAAATGTCTCATTTCACGGAGACAGAAACTGGTACACAGACAGGAACTGACCTCCTCTAGGTCCCAAGCAAAGGAGAGGCAGAACCAGAACTTGGAGCTCACTGTCTCATGCAACTTCTCCTTTTATTGGCTGTCACCTCTGGCACTTCCGTCACCAACGGAGATTGGACATTTTGCATCCTGGTGGGTTATGAGCCCCACTGCCAAATGACTTTCTGAGTCCTGTGTTTCTCATTAACTCATATTCCTCTCATTGCTATGAACATTTTCACTGTAGAGCAGTGGCCAGCTCTTAGAGGCTTCCTAATAGAAATTGTGCTGTGAATAGATGGTTTCTGCTTCTCCATTCTCCACAGCTGGAGTAACTGAACTCACTGTCCCTGTTTAACCAGTCTTTTGGTGACCATGACTTGTGAGCTCAGGCCCCTGGTGATATGCCTTCTGTCCCCCTTGGAGAGGTTGATCTTCCTTCCATTAGTGGGGCTTGCTGTCTAAGTGCAGGTTTTGGCATCTCTGTTGGGAGATGAGCTTACATTATGGTCGTGAAAGAAACCATTTTTTAATGAGATGGAATTACATGCGCTCCTCTCCACCTTCCATCCTCTCCCTCCCCCACCATGCCTGACTCCTATACTTTGGATAGAGATAGGGCTAACTAAATACAGATTCGTGCTGATAGGGATGAGGTTGGCTCTACTTCCAAACCACAAGGGCTTACTTTTGCAGGCTGTAGGAATTTTGCATTAGAAAGAAAATGTTTGTACTAGGCTGATTTTATTTGCTCGGCACACAGATGAGTGGAAGTGTGATGAGTGCTGATACTGCAGTGAGAAACCTCTGTGTTGAAGTCCAATGCCAGCCCTGGGCAGCTGAAGCTGAATATGAGAACATGGCCATTTGCTTGAGGCTTTGTCTTGACAAAGCCATATATATGTCCAGGTTTCTTCTTCACATCACATCTGCTCAGTGCCTGACTTGGAACTTCAGTTACAGGTTGTGCCTGTTATTGTCCTAGAGAATAGAAATGTTTTCTGGGGCAAGTGTCTACCTAATGTCTCCCAATCTTGAAGCCTGTGATCTGGGGCAGTAGTTTTCAAACCTCATGGCCTGAGGAGGACAATTTTAGGGATGGAAGAGGAAGAGGAAAGCCCATGTGGCTCCTTCTCTAACCACTCCTAAAACTGGTTTATGTACAGATGTATCTCGTTATATTGCACTTGTCTTTATTACACTTCACAGGCACTTTTTACAAATTGAAGGCAAGACCCTTCAAAAAACATAATGATTATGACTCACTTTATTATAATGAACTCACTTTATTATAGTGGTCTGGAACCAAACCTGCAGTATCTCTGGGAGTATGCCTGTACTCACTTTATTGTAGTGGTCTAGAACAAAATTCACAGTTATCTCAGCTAAACCTATATTGGGTTTCCATGCAAGAGTTTGTTTGATAAAAAAAAAAAGGTTCTGCTACTGAAGGAAGGTTAAAAATCACATGGCATCTGGTGTACCAATTTCAGGTCTAGGTATCAGATGCAGAGTGCAAGATCAATATGCAAAATCAGTTGTGTTTCTATATACCAGCAATGAACAATCTGAAAAAGAAAACTAAGACAGAAATTTCATTCATAGTGACATCAAAAAGAAGAAAATACCTAGGAACAAGTTTAATCAAAGAGATGAAAGACATGTGCACTGAAAACTACTAAGTTAACTAAATAAATGGAAAGGTATCTGGTATTCATGGATAAAAAAAAGTAATAGCCAAAATATGTATACTACCCAATGTGATCTACAGATTAAATGCAATTTGTTTTTGCAGAAATGGAAAAGACAGTATCCAAATTCATATGGAATTATAAGTGACCCCAATATAGACAACAATTATTGTGAAAATGAAGAATGAAGGAAGAGAACTCATGCTTCTTTATTTTGTTTATTTATTTTTACAGTTACTCCTGACATTCAATATTATTTTATGTTAGTTTCAGGTGTACATCCTAGTGGTTAAACATTTACATAATTTTACAAAGTGATCCCCCTAATATGTCTAGTACTCACCTGGCACCATACACAGTCATTACAATATTATTGACTATATTCCCTGTGCTGATTTACATCCCCATGACTATTTTGTAACTATCAATTTGTACTTTTTAAAGGTGCCCTTCACCTTTTTCCACCCAGCCCTGAATCCCACTTCCATTTGGCAACCATCAGTTTGTTCTTTGTATCTATAAGTCTGTTTCTGTTTTGTTTGTTCATGCTTCTTTACTTTCTTAATTTTTTATTGTTGTTCAATTACAGTTGTCCCCATTTCCCCCCATTACTCTCCCCTGCACTACCCACCCCCATCTATCACATTCAGTCCTCCCCACATTGTTCATGTCTATGGGTCCTTTATACATGTTCCTTGACTTTACCCTTCCCCTTCCTTCCCTGTTATCCTCCTCCCCACTCCCATTACTACAAAGCTACAGTAATCAAAATGGTGTAATATTGTCATAAGGTGAGACATATAAACCAATGGAATAAAACTCAGCATCCAGAGATAAATTGATACATTTATGGCCAATCAATTTTTTTGGCAAGGGTGACAAGTCCATTCAATGGGAAAAAAGTTGTCTCTTCAGTATATAATGCTGAGACAACTGGATTCCCATTGTGCAAAAGAATCAGGTTGGACTCCTACTTCACAGCATATGTAAAAATTAACTCAAATAATTAACAAACTAAATATAAGTTCTAAAACCATAAAACTCTTAGAAGAAAACATGGGGGTGGTTTTTTATGTCCTTAGGTTTGGCAACAGATTCTTAGATATGACACCAAAAGTATGATCAACAGAAAAATAATTAAATTGGATTTCATCAAAATTAAAAACTTTTTGTGCAAAGGACATTATCAAGAAAGTTAAAAGACAACCTATACAATAGTAAAAGTATTTCTATATCATATATCCGATACAGGCTTATTATCTAGAATTCAGATGGTCCCTGATGTACAAGTGTTCAACTTACAATATTTCAATTTTATGATGGTACAAAAGTAATATACATTCAGTTGAAATCAGAGTTTGAATTTTGAATTTTGATCTTTTCCTGGGCTAGCACCGTGCATTATGATACTCAAACATGATCCTGGACAGTAACAGTGAGCTACAGCTCCCATTAAGGCAGGAAACCATGAAGGTAAATAACTGGTACTTTGCAGTGTACTGTGTTGCCAGCAGGGAGTTGTTTTTGTTTTTGTTTTTTTGACATTGTGTTCTGAGCACATTGAAGGTAAGCTAGGCTACATTATGATGTTCAATAATACATTAAATTTATTAAATTCATTTTCAACTTATGAGATTGTGAACTTTTGATGGGTTCATTTATTGGGGCATAACCCCACTGTAATTTGAGGAGCACCTGTATTAAAGAATTCTTAAAACTCAACAACAAAAAGAGAAAAAATGGGCATTGGACTTGAATAGATATTTCTCCAAGAAGATATACAATGTCCAATAAGCACATGATAAGATGCTTGACATCATTAGTCATTAGATTAATGCAAATCAAAACCATAATTAAGCCCTGGCTGGTGTGGCTCTGTGGATTGAGTGCCAGCATGTGAACTAATGTGTTGTCGGTTCAATTCCCAGTCAGGGCACATGCCTGAGTTGCGTGCCAGGTCCCCAGTAGGAGGCTCAAAAGAGGCAACCATACGTGAATGTTTCTCTCCCTTTCTTTCTCACTCCCTTCCCCTCTCTCTAAAAATAAATAAATAAAATATTTTAAAAAACTATAATTAGATACCACTTCATACTCATTAAAATAGCTATAATTTTTCAATTACAGTTTATATTCAATATTATTTTGCATTTATTTCAGGTGTACAACATAGTGGTTATACAGTCATATATTTTACAAAGTGGCCCTCCAATATTTCTAGTACTCACCTGGTACCATACATAGTTATTATAATATTATTTACTATATTCCTTATGCTTTACTTTACATCCACATGACTGTTTTGTGACTACCAATCTGTACTTCTCAATCCCTTCACCTTTTTCACTTACCCACAGCTCCCCTCCTCTCTGGCAACTATTAGTCTCACTTCTGTAATTATGAGTCTGTTTCTATTTTATTTGCTCATTTACTTTGCTCTCTAGATTCCACATACAAATAAAATCATATGATATTTGTCTTTCTCTGGCTGACTTATTATTTAACTTAGTATTATACCCTCTAGCTCATCCACGCTGTCACAAATGGTACAATTTCATTTTTAAGGCCAAGTAATATTCCATTGAATATATGTACCACCACTTTTTCATCTAGTCATCTATTGATGGACATTTGGGTTGCTTCTATAGCATGGCTATTGTAAATAATGCTGCAATAAACATAGAGGTGCATATATTCTTTTGAATTAGTGTATTGGGTTTCTTCAGATATATTCTCAGAAGTGGATTGCTGGGTCATAAGGCAGATCCATTTTTAATTTATTGAGGACCCTCCATGCTACTTTTCACAGTGGCTGCACCAGTCTGCATTCCCACCAGCAGGACATGAAAGTTCCCTTTTCTTCACATCCTCACCAGTACTTGTTATTTGTTGATTTATTAAAGATAGCCATTCTGTTGGGTGTGAAGTGCTATCTCATTGTGGTTTTAATTTGCATTTCTCTGATTATTAGTGATGTTGAGCATCTTTTCATATGCTTCTGTACAAGATAGGTATAATTTTTTTAAAGAAAGAAAAATAACAAGTGTTGGCAATGAAGTGGAGAAATTGGAACCCTTGTGCAATGCTGGTGGGAATGTAAAATGGTGCAGCCACTGTGGATAACAGTTCAACAGTTCCTCAAAGGGATAGACTTATCATATGACCCAGAAATTACACTCCTACTTATATACCCAAAATCATTGAGAATAGGGACACAAACAAATATTTGTATGCCCATGTTCTTTGAAGCATTATTCACAATAGTCAAAAGTTGGAAATAATCCAAGTGTCCATCAACAGATGAATGAATAAACAAAATGTGTTATATACATACAGTAGAAATTTTGATACATGCTACAATATGGATGAACCTTGAAAATATTATGTTAGGTGAAATAAGCCAGACACCAAAAAACATTTTGGGTGGTTCCACTTAGGCAAATTCATAGGGACAGAAAATAGATTAGCTGTTGACAGGAGATGGGTGGAGAGGAGAATGTGGAGTTATTGCTCAATAGTTATAGAGTTTCTGTTTATGGTGATTAATATTTAGAAATAGTCGTGATGGTTGCATAACAAGTGGAATGCAGTTAATTCCACTTAATTGTATATTTTAAAAATGGTTAAAATGGTAAGTTTTATCTTGCACATTTTATCACAAAAACTATTGTGAAGAGAGAAATATTTTCCTTCAAAAGTAGTTATATTATTTTAAATGACTGTTTTCAACTTATCTTTTTCTCAGAAACAGAAATAAAGATCATCACAAATGAGTCTCTCCTAAGAATAAAAGACTACTCATCAAAAGGAGGCTTTTATATTTCATATTTAGAGCGACTTCACTTTAAATGGAAGAAATAGTACTGACTCTTTGGTCTACTCAGATTCTATTTAGAAATTTTCTTTTGTTGCAATTTTTCTGAGGTGACTAATGCTAAATATTGAGATAATTGTTTTCTTTTGTCATGGTAATCTTTATAGAACACAGAAAGCAGTTCATTGTAATTACTCTGGTCGATCACTACAGCCTTTTTCTTCAATCTTAAGAATCAAAGCCTCAAAACACAGCACATTTGTGGCTAACGAAGTTCCTGCCAATAAATGTTTGGAGGGCATGGCATAGTTGACTCGTATGTTAAGGATTTACATGGCTGTAATCAAGATGTTGGCTGGCCTATATTCCTTTCATCAGGGCCTATTCTAAACTCATGTGATTATTGACAGAGTTCACTTGTTTGTGGCTGCAGAACCAACATCCTCATTTTGTTGCTGGCTGTCAGCTGGGGGCCAATTTCAACTTCTAGAGACTGCCCAGTGTTCCTGGACACATAGCCCTTCCCAGGACTTATAGCACAGCTTATTTCTTCAAGGCCAGCAGGTGAATCTTTCTCTTTTATTGCTTTCACTTGATTATGTCAGACCCACCCAGATTAATCTCCTTTTGATTAATTTAAAATCAAATGACCTGGACCTTAATTACATCTTAAAATGGCTCACATGATTATGTAAGCTAGCAAGTCCCAAGATCTGCAGGGTGAGTTCCAGTTCAGATCCCAGCAGCTCAGAACCAGGAGAACTGATGGTATAGTTCTGAACTATACCAGGCAAGCTTAAAACACAAGGACAGCCTATGTTTCAATTTGAGTTCAAAGTCAGGAAAAAAGCTAATGATTCATTTTAAAAGTCACCAAGCAGAAGGAGATCCCCCTTGCTTATGTTTTGTCTATTCAGTCCTTCAACTGATTCAATGCAGCCCATTCACATTAGGGAGGGCAATCTGCTTCATCCACTATGTGGATTGAAATGTTTGTCTCATTCAAAAACACCCTCACAGAAATACAATAATGTTTGACCAAATATTTGGGCAGCCTATGGCCCAGTCAAGTTCCTACATAAAATAGCCATGACAGGGTTCTTCAGTAATTACACACCCTCTTCCCTGACACGTGGGCTAATCCAATTAACATGACTCATTCAGTGCTTGCTTTTCTAGTGAACCTGAATTGGGGCTGAGGGCCTTACCTCAGGCTGTTTCTTACAGCTATTGTGGGAGCACATTACAAGTCTGCTTATAGCATTTTAGGCTGTGTGCCTGCGGGGAACTTCTGGGAGAAGACAAGTGAGCTGCATTTGCTCTCTGGTGAAGAGGTAAAGATGAAGCCAGGAGCAAAGGCAGGAGGCCTTCTCTTGCTAGAGAATATCGGGTAGGCTTGCCTACTGCCTCTTCTACGTGCTTTTACCACTTCCTCCATTCATTAAAACCACCCTAAAAATGGGTGTCAAAAGAACACTTTAATAAATAATATTTAATAATAACATTTAATAAATATTTCAGAACTCTAAAAATAATAATAATAAATAATAAAATGTTACTGCTGGTGATACTCCTGCATTTCACAGGAACTCTAAAGGCATCTTGTCTACCACATAGCAATTAAACGCCTAATTGGGAGAGTGTTTACATGGAACATTTCACCCTGTGTTTCTTGTGTGCAGTCTTGAACTCCACTTAACTCTCCATTAAGGAGAAAGAAAAGGGCCATCTTTAATATGAGAACTGGGAAATGGTTCCACTCCCTCAGCTTGTAAAAGTGGCAGCTTTCAATTTCTTGGTGGTGCCAATAGGCACTCCTCAAATGACCTGGTTTCTCTATTTGAGTTTAATTAATACAAATATTAGAGGCCTGTCAGAGGAGGCTAACTGCAGGGACCATCAGGAGAGACAGGGAGATCAGATTCGGGAATCTTGTGCTGCCTCCTGGTATGGACCCTTTGCTCCATTGCAATCCAAGAGGAAGGATTCACAGCTGCATGTCCCTCTCACATTAATATATCTGTCCCCATGTATGACCTGCATTTTCCCTCTCCATCCTCTTCTTGCTGCTTTGAAATCAGACTTCCTACTGAGATTCCTATGGGAATATGAGAACATCATCAGTTGCTAGTGATTTCCATGGCAGCAAAGGGGTTTTAAATGAGTGTGGCAGCCTGCTCCTTCCATCTGTGAAGGAGCAGGCTGGCACTCATGTCTCCCCTCCCTTCTATATCTTCCTTTCTTCATTCCTTCCTCCTATGTATTCTGGCCACTGATTGCAGGTCTCCTGGTATGATCTTGGCCATGAGAAATACCTGTTAGAGTTTCTAGTATCCACCATGAGCCAAACTGGTCAGCAGAGCTTGGTATTCTGTAGAGATTTTAGGACTTTCCTAATTCTCCAAAGCCATGATTCTGAGCATTTATAAATACCAATGGGAATACTGAGTAGGGGGGGACAATACTCCCTTTCTATCTCTGTCCAGGTTATGAACAAATAAACAAGTCAAAAGAGAAAGGGGTATGAACAACAAAGTATCACCTTTATTCTTAATAAAGCTAATACTAAATGAGACTTTTGTCTGAAAAGGTGGAAATTCTAATAATAAACCCTGTAATTAGACAGCTGTACCCACTCAGCCATAGGCATCTTTGGAACTCTCTTATCATACCCTTGAATGGGGCCTCCACCTGCAAAACTTAAGGCATGGAGGAGCAAAGCAGAATGCATACTTTTTGTGGAGAGTTAGCTCCCAAGGAGAAAGAGCAAAGGCAGAGGCTAAGCTAGGGATGCTAGTTTTTCTTTTAAAACCTCACCAGTACCCCATTCGGAAAATAGCAAATGTTGGGGCAAAGAGAAGCCAGCAGTGTTATGCTAGGAGCTTCATAGTGGAAAAAATATAAAGGAGAGGGAAGAGGCTGATGTGGCTCAGTAGATTGAGTGGATGGCCTGTGAATCAAAGGGTTGCTGATTCGATTCCCAGTCAGGGCACATGCCTGGGTTTTGGGCCAGGTCCCCAGTGGGGGATATGCAAGGAGCAACCACACATTGATGTTTCTCTCCCTCTCTTTCTCCCTTCCCTTCTGTCTATAAGTAAATAAATAAATAAATCTTTAAAAAATAAAGGAGAGGGAAGAATCCCCACTGTCCCTTATTAATTAAGCAATGGAAAAGTAAAGATTTTCATGATCATCTGGTCAATTCCATTTGAGGACATCCAGGCTCACAGATAATGTGACACATATAGTTAGGAGTAGGCTCTTAGGCTGGGCTAGGAGTCCAGGCATCTCAATTCTAAGATTGTTTCCCCTCCATTCCTCTCTTCCACTGACACATGAAGAGTTTGATTTGTTTTGTGGTCTCTTTGACATAATGACAGGTCAAAAATTGTTTTATTGAAGGGAAACAAGGCTCAAGAGAATCAGTTTCTCAAGAATTGTTGTTTTGCAAACTGCAATAATCATCTCCATCTCTGCCATTAATACTCTCATGCAGTGTTTATGTTTGCTGGATACCTACTTAATCATATTCTATATAGATGTATTTACTATAATGAGAATGCAGGGCAGAGTTAAGTGCAAGGAGATTTCTTTCCTCCTATGCCTAAAGAGTAGAATTAGGTAGCCTGCAGAGAATATTTTCCCTTTGAGAAGTGTATATTCCATGCAATTACCATTATCAAAGGTGATCTACATTAAATAGATGCTGCATACTGTTAGACATACTGATCATAAAAGTCTGTATTCCTAGAGTATACAACCAGGATCTAGCCACTTCTTTCCACCTATACCACTGAGCACTAACTACTATCATCTTTTGTCTGGATTATAGTAGTAGCCTCCTTACCAGTCTCTCTGCTTCTACCCTTGTGCCCTAAAGTCTGTTCATAGCAGCAAAAGTGAGCTACTAAACACATATGCCAGATCATATCACTGTTCTGCCTAAAACCACTTGATGGCTCCCTGCCACTCAGAAATAAAGCCAGAATACTTCAGTGGCCTACATAAGTGGGCTTTCTGTTAGCTTTCTGACCTTACCTACCACTCTCCTGCACAGCCTCTTTGTTCTAGCCACATCAGCCTCCTTCATTTTCTTTAAAAAAATCAAGTCATACTCCTACCTCTGAATCTTTGCATTTTTGACCCTCTACTGGGCCCACTCTTTAGATACCTCCATGATTCACTCTATTCTGCTCTTCCTTCAGGCTGCTGCTCCAGTGTCACCTCACTTAGACTTTCTGTGTTCTTTTTTAAGATTTTACTTACTTATTTTTAGAGAGAGGGGAAGGGAGGGATAAAGAGAGGGAGAAAAACATCAATGTGTGGTTGCCTCTCACACACCTCCTACTGGGGACCTGGCCTGCAACCCAGGCATGTGCCCTGTCTGGGAATTGAACCAGTGACCCTTTGGTTCACAAGTGGACACTCAATCCACTGAATTACACCAGCCAGGTCTTCTGTGTTATATAAATAACACAGGCCAAATTATGCTACACTGACAGAAAGCTCCCTGACATGTCAGGAGCTTAACTTGTAAAGATTTTAGGGGTCTAGCAGCAATTCAGAGCAGCTCCTTTCCCATCAGTGACTTAGAAACCCTTGGCAGCCTCATCTTCATATTTTGTTTACTAACTTTTTACCCCCTTCTTTTCCCACCTCATATGTGTAAACACCATGAGGGCAAGGGCTTTTGTTTACATTTTTCATCTCCTGTATATTATATGCATTGAATAGTGCCTGGCATAGAGTACATTCCCAATAAGTATTTGTTGAAATAATATTGGAAAAGATGGTATTGTGACAGGGAATGGAAAATGAAAAAGGCCAAAGGAAACAGCTTTTGGTGTGTGTTTTCTTCTCAGGTGTGAGATGGTGAAGATATGCCAATTCCACATATAATAATTTATTGTTGTTATTAAAATAACTGTACAAGGCTTATGGACTTTAGAATCTAGTTAGGTCTTCAGCACTGAGGTTTGGATATTGCAATAGTTTTCTATTGCAGCCATAACAAATTTCCACAAACTTACTGGCTTAAACAACACAAATTATTATCTTACAATTCTATAGGTCAGAAATCAGACACACATCTCACTAGGACAAAACTAAGGTCTTGGCGTGGCTGCATTCCTTTCCTGAGGCTCCAGGGGAGGATCCTCTCCTTTGATCATTTTCATTGTTAGCAGAATTTGGTTCCTGGTAGGATGGAGATCCTTGTTCTCTTGCCAGGCTTTAACTGAGGTCTCTTCCAGCTTCTAGACTCCATGTGTATTTGTTGGCTCATTTCCTCCTTCCTCCATTTTCAAAGCCAGAGATAGCAGGTTGAGTCCTCTCACACTTTTAATTGGCCCTGGCTCTTCTTCCTTTTCATCTCTCTTACCCAGTCCTATGCTTCCTTTTGATTTTAAGAGCTTATGGTTGCCTGAGGTTTCACTGGCTAATTCAAGCCAATCTCTTTCATCTATAGGTTAGCTGAGTAGGAACCTTAATTACAAGGCCGACCTTGTAACAAGGTAACATATTTATAGGTTTCAGTGTTTAGGATGGTTGGTATCTTTGAGGGGCCTTTATTCGACTTACCACAGGTATTGAAGCTAATATGGAGATATGGTATAATGAGCAAGAGGGTAGGTTCTGGAGGCATGAAGACCTGGATTTGAACCTCAGCTCTGCAACTTGGGAGATGAGGTACTCTGGACATGTTCCTTAACCTCTTTGACATTCAGTTTCTTGTGTGATGAATGGGGACAATAGTGATACATGCCACATAGGGTTGTTGTGAATACTGAAAATGAGTGCACCAGACACTCTATTTCACTCCGTTGTAATATATACTGTCAGTATTCCTCATGTTCTAAATATGACCACCAAACCCAGCTTAGAGCCCACCTCAGAAAACCTTGCCTTTAATAGGATAAAGAGGCTGAGTGCTGTTTTGCTAACACCCCACTTAACCAGCTGGATTTGTAGGGAATGAAGGGGAATTTGAATCTAAGTGTTTATGATTCATTTATACCTAAATCACTAAATGCTATTTTAAGGACATTTGATTGCTTGAGGCTTTTAAAATAATTGTAATGCTTTTTTTTTTTTGGATGCAGAAATGCTACCAAGAGTAAACAAACCCGAATATCATTTTCTTTGAAATTCTTCTCCAATTTAGAGTGGGTTCCAGCATGGCACAGCATATTATTCCATCTGTAGTCCCTGTGGGGACAGCATCCCCCTCTCCCTAGAAACATAAACTCCTTTTTTACTGAATGGGGAGTTAGACACTGTGGCAGACATGAGCACACACACACACACACACACACACACAAAACACCCTTGCAGTTGAAATGTTTTTTAGAAAGATTTTTTGGATTTCAGCTATTATATTTGGGATTTTTGTTGTAGTGGTTTCCATTCACTAAAAATGTGCCTGTTTTAACTATCTAAGAGGGTCAAGTTCTTCCACAGCACATAGGTAAGAACTACATTTCCTGGAGATGTTAAGGACCATTTGTTTGAGCTTGCAATTGATGAATATTATGATGCAACCAAATGAACTAACTGCGTTTTCATGAGCTCAAGTGCAGCTTGTGACTAACCAAGAAGAGAAGGATTTAACCAGTGCATATTTTAAATGAAACAAGACATACCAGGACTCAACATTTGATCAACTTGAAGAGCCTTCTCCTTCCTCTTTTCTCTCTATTTTCTTTTTACTGCTTCTGGAATTATTGGCACCACCATATTATATGGAATGCCAGGTAGCACAAAGCCATAATGCAATACACATACTTTTATTGTTTTTGAGGAATGTTGTTTATAGGTCAGCCCATGTATTGGTATTTGCATTATGGTTCCTGCCAAAGGGTTAGTCAAGATGGGCTGCTAATGTATTTGAGTAAACTTTGATCCATGTCACTGTTGGTAGAAGGAGGCACCAATAGGTGACAGAAGCCCACATGGTCACAGGACACTATCAGGCAGAAAAACTCAGAGAAGCCTGCTTGCTTAAAAGTAAGAGTGATATTTCTTGACTAATAAAGTAAAATGAGTTTGCTACTTAGATACCTTTTGGTGGGGGGATATGGAGAAGCAGAAGTGAATGACGGCATTGATCACTCTTCCACTCATATAGTTTTAAAGCAACATTACAGTATAATTTTCCAGTCGCTACCACTAGGACCAAGGAATTTCTGTCTGTTACAGAGCCTTTGAGCTTGGGTTTCCTGAGCTCTCAAGATATCCCAGAGACTTGGGGTAATCATGAAATATGGATCAGAGATTAGCTTTTGAAACATAAAATAACAATATGAAGGAAATAGTGGTAATAAGTCATGCAAGAGTCTCCTAGCACATGATGTGAATAAGTACAGTGTCAACGAGCACATTTTCTAGGAGGACATGGCTATAATGCTTGAGAGTGCACTCTATAGTGTACTTCAGTCCTCTGAGAATAGATCAGTCCTCTGAGCTTTAATGCTCCAAAAATGGGAAAGACTAATGAAAGAAAATAGGCTTTCTATAATAATTTAGTCTGTGATGTAACTTAAGTAAGATCTTAATATCAAAGGCCAAGAAGAATCTAGGCTAGAAAGCTTTCTTCCATAGCCATAATATCATTTTGTGAGCCTAACCAGAGTGCCTATACTAACAGTTATTAATTATGCATGGAAAAAAGAGGCAAAATTTGTCCAAAGTCATCACTCACTGGAGAAAGCCCTTGTCCAAGGCTGATAAAGGACCCTACTGATATTTAGCAGCAATGCTTTACATCTTGCCAGTCTGAGGCTTTCTGTGACCTGGATGATTGGCCATGGTTGCTACTGCATTTTTCTATTTCTGGTGTGGGCTATGGGGGTCAAACTCCCATGAATGGAATAGATGAACCTGTGCAGGATGCTGAGCATCTCCAAGAGTCACAAGAGGACTTCCAGAATTGGTACTACTTCTTTACAAAGAGGTTTATAGACCAGATGGGCTTTACCCATCATCAAGTCCAGTGATCCTTGACAAAGGCACTTTAGCCCTCCTCCCATGGTGGGGGGATATTTGGCACTATCTGGAGACATTTTTGGTTGTCAAAAGTGGAAAGAGATGCTACTGGCATCTAGTGGGTAGAGGCCAGGGATGCTATGAAACATCTTGCAGTTCACAGAACAACCTCTTAAATCAAGGAAGTATCTAGCCCCAAATGTCTGAAGTGGCAATGCTCAGAAACCCTGGCCTAATTCAAATAGCTTATTTTTGAAATGAGAAAAATGAGGCTCAGAGATGTAGCATGGCATTCCAAAGCTCACCAGAAAGTCAACAGCAACTCAAGGTGGGAATTCTGGATTCTTAACCTCCAAGAGAGCATTTTCCAGCAGTTTCATCTCTGTCATGGACAGCGTTTCCTCCATGGCAGATTGCAGGCGATGTGCTGAACTCTTCCCATTTATTTTCTCATCTTCTTAGAACATACTTTCAAGGTGCTAGAAGGGATTCATTTTATGCCTGTAAAAAAAATCTACCATGTGCAAAGTGTTATAGGCCATTAGGAAAGCAATAATAATACCAAAACAGACATGGTTCTCATGTGCCTGGAGCTTACATTCAAGTTGTGAAGGAAAGACATGTATATGAAAATAATTATCAGTCTAACTTTTCAATGAAAGCCTGTGATAATAACCAAAAGGCTGTCCCAAGACAAAACAAGATAAATTTCTTAAAATTGTACATGGAAATACAATAAAATGTTATTAAATATATTTAATTAATATTTAATAAAATGTTATATGAAAATTAAGAGTTAGAGTGGGCTCTGTACCTTAGCTGTGAGAGAAGGCTGCAAAAACAGGAAGGGGAGCATGTTTCATTTGGTTAATGAGAATTGTTTGAGTGTGTATTATGGGCGAGGCACTGTGTTGTAGCCACATATTAAATGGTAAATGGGACAAATGTTTCTGTTTCAGAGAGCTTGTATATTTGTGGGAGAATCAGAAGAGAGACAAGTATATACATACATACATACACACATATATAAAAATAAATACAGATTTTGACAAGTGCAAACCTACCTAATGTGCCTGAAAGACATCTTTGAGGAAGTAGCATTTAAGTAGAATCCAGAGGGACATAAAGGGGGAATCACAGTGAACAGCAAATGCAAGGCATTAAGGCAGGGAAAAGCCTGGCATATTTTAGACACTAATGGAAAGCTACTGTGAGCAATGAGAAGAGAGGCCTGCAATGTAATTGAGGAGGTTGGGGAGCTGCTATAGTAGCAAGTTTGTATTTCATTCTACTATGAAAGGAGTAAAACAGTGTGAACAAACCGAATTTGGAGGAAGATCTCCAAATGGGGATGTGGAAAATTGCAAATGAGATGGTAACTGAACTTTCTAGAAATGTTTGTTATTATTTCTACCTTGGCAAAATGAAATGATCATTAGTATTGATCAGTTCCACTCAGTGAATGGTTTACTTAAATTACTCATTTACATTTAAACCTGCTGTATTCACAGTGTTCACTGTGGCAGTAAAGCTTGGAGATCAATATACAGACAAGTAGATGGTTAGTAAGCTGGGAAGCAAAATGGAGGTCTTGAGCTAACTCACCCTGTGGTTGAATGTACTTTTCAGCATGACAGGTGTTCAGTGACATGGAAGAGTAATCACCCTAATTAGTCTGTTTTCTTCTCATTTTCTCATTATGTGAGGTCATTTCATAGTGTTTGTATTTGTCATATTTTGTTTCATTGATGTTTTTAACTATTTGCTTGTTGGAGTCATTGATAACTTCGATTGGGAATCCCGTGGCTATACATGATTTCCGTAGCTCTGGTGATCTCAGATTTGCTTTGATTTAAAATTATGTATCATTATGTTGAGTCATCTTTGTGATGAGTTAACTTAAAAGCAAAAAACAGCCTCATCAAATAATTCTGAGCTTGTTAACAGCTTCCAGCTTGAAGTCAGCAAACCTTGCCAATTACAGTGTTCTGGTGAGGGGCAGGTGCCTTTGTGGCATTGTCTAAATAGTTTCCTAGAAACTTGCATTTCTGTCTTTGAGTAAAAAAAAATCATTGGAGACATGGGTTATCTTTGAAGGTAAAAATAGTGAAGAACCCAACCCTATTTAATACATCAATGTTAGAACAAAGCAGTTTTACTTTAGGCTTACTGGTAAACACATTGGGATCCTGGCTTCTAGGCTGGGCTTTTCCAATAACTGTGTGACTTGTCAAGTTACTTCCTCTCCCTGAGCCTTATTTTCCTTATGTTGTAAGATAAAATGTTTCATTATATTATCTCTAAAGGAATTTTGTTTGGAATGACATGGAGGATTGCGCTGCGATGTTTGTGTTAATACTAAATATTTGAGTAGCTGTTTTATGTAGCCAATGTTATATTTATTGATAAAAGTTATAAAGTAAAACAAGAGCTGAATTTTCTAAACATAAGAAGAATAAATGATTGTCAACTTCTTTAATTAAAATACATTTTAAAAGTCTACTACATTGGAAGCCAATCAATGTTTCTCTCTCTCTGTTTCTCCCTCCCTTCTGTCTAAAAAAATCCACTACATTGAAATTATTTTTTAGTTTATCAATGATTATTTTGCTATAGCTTGATTCTTTTTTATGTGTAATTTGAAGTAGGAGTACTATATTTCTGTGAACTAGTTTGGCAATGATTGTTTTGCTACAGATTTTTTCTTTATGTTTAATGTGAAATTAGATTACTACATTTCTTTAAACATGAGTAGCTTAAGCCATGTCATCAGGCTTAGACTTAAACTTTCTTCTCTTACTGTAACTGCTTCCCACTTCTGAACTTGATCTTGGTGATTTCTGAGAAGCCTGGAGGAGAGTGAGAATGGTTTAATAGTAGTCTAGTGCTGCCACTGGGAAACCTCGTCTAGACACAGGTTTTCCCATGCAATGGTTAGTCAATAGTATACATTTTTGTATTAGAAAGTAGTTCTCCTTTTTAAAAATTTTTAAAGATTTTATTTATTTTTAGATAGAGGGAAAGAGAGGGAGAAACAGAGGTAGAGAAACATCAATGTGTGGTTGCCCCTTGCACATCCCCCCACTGTGGACCTGGCCTGCAACCCTGGCATGTGCCCTGACTGGGAATTGTACTGCTGACCCTTTGGTTCACAGGCCAGCACTCAATCCACTGAGCCACACCAGCCAAGGTGGAAAGTAGCTCTCTCATAAATTGTGTCATAACTATCATCCTGCCACTAAAAGTCACTTGTTTTTGTCACCTCCATGTCTGCATATGCTACCTGTCAGTGTCTACATGTCTGTGGATGTGTGGATTTGCATGTGTGCACTTGTCTCCTCCAGCTCTCTACTACTCTTGTGGAGTTAAGAATCCTCAGAGGGTGAGCTGTGTGATCAAGGCCAATGGCACAATTTCCTGGCAAAGGTCACTCCTTGGCAACAGTTGTCATGGAGTTTAGCAGTCTTTCTCAAAGCACAGGATCACACAGTTTAGAAATCAACCATGAGCCACTGTTACCTGCCTTGACAAGTCAACTTGAACCTCAGAAACTGGAGGAAAACTTTGTGTAAATCCATTGTCTACCTAATCACTGGAGCCTTTGCTCTCCCTCCAAGATTGGATAAATCTATTGTTAGGAAGGGAAGCAGGGGTCATTGAGTGAATGTGCATGAATGGTTGAAATGAGCAGAGGCAGGAGTGATTTTCGGATGGTAGAGATTGTATGCAACAGGGAATGCACAAGAAGGGGAGGAGATGGTAGAAAATATTGGACTAAGTCAGGGAAATAAAGAATCCCACTCTTTTTGTCCTTTTTTGATGAGCTGACTTCTTTGAGAGCTTACTTTCTCTTTTCTAGAGCTAGTGCCCCTTGGAAGTATTATGCCCTCACCCCTTTTTAGGGAAGTAGAATTAAGTTATCTCTCTGCCTTAGTGTTGGGGTGCTATGGGAGGTCCCCTGTCACTCCTGCTGCTGTCAATTGCACATACAGCCACTAATTTCCTTGAGGGAATCCTGAGAATAAAGGGATTTGATATAATAGTTTAAATATTTTCATCCAAAATATTCTCAAGTTAAGAAATTTTGTAGACCCAAGTGAATGTTGCCTAAACAATTTCACTTATGGTTAAAAGGTCCAAAATATTTCTAGCTCTGATGTCAACATGACCCCAAGCTACTGTTTTGCCTGAATTGACTGATGTTTGGGACATTGAATAGAGACAGCCTGAGACCCAAAGCTGAGCCATTAACTCCCAGATGCTCACAATTTCCAAGGAAATGTTCTGTGCCTGTGGTTATTACACAGATGGCTCCTTAAATGCTCTCATCTTGGCACCTTTTGCTTTTGCTAAATTCAATTTGAACAAAGAACAGGAGAGAGAGAATTTTGTCAAAAGCAATTATCCTGCACTTTTGTGACCTTCATGCTTTTCCCAACATGATGGATTTTGGGGCTTGTTCATGTATTAGCCAGCATGTCCCACTCACCAGAATATTGTTGTATGTTACAAATAACTAGTTGTATCTAATTAAACCATAATGATGGCAGTACAAGGCCTTTCCTGGGAATTAATGACCAGCTGGGAAAAGCTAAAGGCTGGAGAGTCAGCCAAAGGCTATTAGTTTCAGTCTGCCATTTATCTTCAGAAATGCCCATTTGTGACATCATTGTTGGTACTGAAAAATAAAAATTGAAGACAATTTACTGATGTCTGTCATTTACTTCTAAATAACAAGTTTCCTATGTATTATCAAAAGTTTTCCTTTTTCATTTTGCAACTGTCTTTTAATCTCAAAATAAGGTTCTTATATACAGTGCATGAAAATGGAATCTCTCAGCTTCTACATAATCATGGGTGTTGCTTTTAAAAAAGAGTTCCAAGTTTAGGATGTTTTCTTTAAATATTTTGGATGGTAAAACCAGAATTTGTCTTCAGCTGTGATGCTGGAATTTGATAAGTGTCTATATTATCATAACTATCTGCTCATGGCAGGAAATGGTTGCAAGTGTTTTTGAAGAGCAGCTGTTGCTAGCAAAGATGTGCACTCAACACAGTTCTAAGAAGTTATAGTCACATTCTTAGTAGATGAAGGGAACTCTCTGCCAGGAAAAGCTGTAGTAGTGTATCTATATAAAATTTTTTAGCCCTGCTGCTGAATGCTGGAGGAAAATAGAAAGAAAACTAACTGAAATATTCATCATCTTCTTGTATAATTTAATGACTTATGAAGGAAGGCAACAATTTCACATACAGGCTATCTATCTAGAACTTATTCGAAACTCATAATAATAACTTAATATTACATTAGTTTTTATATTACTTTTATCCCAACATGAAAAAAAAATTCTTGAAGCCAAGTATGATCCCAGCCAATGAGCTGGAATGTTTTGCCAAAGAAAGAAGCTTCAGATTTCATTTAATTTCAGCCATAAGCTGTTTATATTCTCCAAACACCACAGCATTATTTCCCCCATAAGAAGTTCAATGATGGGACCAGTCCTTCTAAATACATGTTGATAGCCTGTATTTGGGGGACTAGAGTCAGTCAGCATGTCAATAATCACAGCTTTGGAGGTACTGACTCGCTCCTAGCGAAATCCACATCCTCATTGGGAAGGGTGTGAAAGAGAAAAACTCCGTTCCGGGGTCAGTTCCATGTTTCTACAAATGCAGATCAAATTTGCACCCCCTTTGGTGGGTGGTTATCAGGCTAAAGAATGTTCCAGTGGACACTATGAAAGCAGACATCTGTTCTTACAGAGGGGGGGACTAGAAATTTGGTCATGGTTAGGAAATTGACGAAGGGCCTAGAAAGAAAATGTGGGGTGAGAGGGGCTTGGTCCATATCTAAGGTCAAGAGTAGTGAACCAGGCCCCGCTGTTCCACAGTTTGACAAGGTACGTCTTTGATCCAGTATTGATTGTGAGGCTCACAGCTGGAATTTCTTATCTTCATTAAGGGGTTTTCAATGTCCGAGGAATATTTGCAACAACCCTAATTCCTTTTGGAAATCAAAGAGTAAAGAGCAGTGCCCTTGGTTCTTTCGTCAGACTCAGTATGTATACCACATGGAAATCAGGTTCTTCCTGGCAGCAGACCAAAGAAAGAAAATAAACTGATAGTAATAGCCAGTTTCAGCTGTAAATACAGGGGTGGGCAGAAGTAAGTTTACAGTTGTGAGTATGCAAAACAGAATTTATTCTTGTATTATTATTTATTTATTATTTTATTATTTTCCATAAGAGCAACTCTAAATCTACTTTTGCTAGTCCCTGTATTTATACTGTATCTCAAATTGAAGTATGAACTGTGCATGGTGTTTATTTAGATACAATATGGTTACTGGTATTAAAATATTTTATCACTCTACAGACACAATTTCACACTGTTACATTTTCACTGTACTAGCAACAGAAGTATCTGTAGTTGAGTAAGCTATTTCCAGGCCTTAAGTATTTTACACAAAGCCTCTAAAAATAAAACTGTCGAGCTATTAAATGCTTTTCTTTGAAATTTTTTTGGGGAATGTTGTTACTTTAGTCTTTCCTAGGAGTAGATTTGATTTAAGACGTTCGCTGCTTTCATGAAGCTCTAACTTGAGTTCATTTTGTTATGTGGTGACCACAGTTCTGGATGACGCCCCTCCTGGCACACAGGAATACATTATGTTACGGCAAGATTCCATCCAATCTGCGGAATTAAAGAAAAAAGAGTCCCCCTTTCGTGCTAAGTGTCACGAAATCTTCTGCTGCCCGCTGAAGCAAGTACACCACAAAGAAAACACAGAGCCCGAAGGTTTGTGCACGACAGACGCGTGTTTTGCTTGTTTTCTCTCATTCTCCTGTCTTTCTTTTTCTTGTTGACTGTGCATTGCCCTCTGGTGTGCTGTGTGTTGTTTGGCACCTGACATGGTTAGGAGGCCCCCCAGCTCACTGGTGAGTGTGTTATGCAGTCTCAGATAGGATGCTGTATAATACAGTCATCTCTGGCACAGCACACAGCATCCTCCTGCTTCTCACAGCTGAAATGTTTTCAGCTGCTGTCATTACACTGCCCCATTTTGGCTGCTAAAGTCGCTTGCTCCTGTAGCCAACATCTGGCCCAGTGTGTTCCTATTACCTGGCATTCCTGAGGCAGCAGTCGGCTGAGGAATGGCACTTCAAAAATGAAATGAGAAGACTGTTCCAAATTTTCTTACTCTCTTCCACTCCATAAAGCTTTTGCATTGCGCTCGAAGAATGCTCGTGGTCTACTTAGTTTGCTGAAGCAGACACAGACTTGCCATGTAATGCACGCCCACTTGCTCTTTGCCATAGTGAAATGCATGCTTCAAGGAAACTGTGAGTAGTTTGTTTTTCTTTTCAGCTCAAGCGCAGGTTTGGGAAACTCTACTTGCTGTTACTTAAACTAAGGTCAAGGTGTCCCTTGCAGTCCATGCTACAAATCTATCTCGGAAGTGTCTCGTCTCCCCAGAAAGAACATTCATTCATTTTTTCCAACTTTTTTACATATATCAAATGCTAAAATTTTTCACATCACAAACTATGGTAAACTTTTTGCCAGCTGTGTGCATTCCAACTTTCAAAATGACATTTAAGATGTGTACTGTGTGTGCTAATTAAACACTTGTTGGAAAAGAACCTGTTCCCTCATATCAAATACTATGAAAACAGTTTACCAATGAATAACATTGAAGTGACAAATTTCACCTGTTCTATGGCAGTTGGTGTAGACTTTTGAATAAATGGTTCAGTCTCTAAAACCAACCTTGTTCCCATGTCAAATTGCCCTTTTGTAGCATTATGGGGTCTTCAGTACAACCATCTTTCTGACTGGGAAAAGACTGCCACATGGTGGTATTCAAAGTTTGGTGTGTAAGGAAATTACTCCAAACTGACCCTAGTCCATAGTTTTGGAAACAAGTATCTACATCTTAAAGTCTCCCCCTGTCCTTCCTTCCAAATAGAGTTTTAAATGTTCATTGCCTGAAAATGAGAAGTGTAATTTTTTGTTTAATTTTATTTCAGCAATAAAATAAAACATTTCCGTTTTATTTTACCCATACTTTGATGCCCAAGCTATCTTCTTTGGGTGTGAGTTACAGTATCTACACTTGCTTATTTGGAGATGTAAATGGTGATGCCTTACAGTTAGTAAAATAAATCTGGTGATTTAGTAGAGAAGATACTAACTTGATCTTATGCTTTTAATGAAACAAAAAAATTAACCAGTGACAATTAGTTTGCTATATATAGTACATTCCAATTTGTTCTGCTTTACTTTCTCTAAAATTATATATGAGTGTGTATTTACAAGTACAAAACATTATCTGTTTTATAGATATATACTGCTTATTATATACTCATATAACAAATACTATACTGTTTATTCTATTGGCCTATCATACTGAAAAACAAAATTTGATTTAAGCAAGAAAAATAAGCCATTTAAGAAGCAGCTGGCTAAATTCAGTCAAGCAATTTAGTTAGAAACTTCAAATTGTTTTAACGATATCCAGTTTTTAAAAAGAACAGTTGAATAACTAAATTTAAGTGTCCCTCCCTTTTCTTACTGCATATAATTTGGACAGGATCTATTAATTTTCAAAATATCATCTGGAATATATTATGAATCCTGTTAGGAATGTTTTCAAAAAAGAATTCTTTAGAGAATCAGTAGCAGTTAAACTCTCTTATACAAGGTTTGGATAGTTTGTAATCTGTCCTTTTATCCACAAGTTGAATGGCTGCCATCATACCTAATGTGCCTGTCCTTTCCTTTGTAATACTGTGATGACAGGCACTGCCTTCTTTCAGACTGAAGGTTTCCCTTAGTCGTGCTCTCCTGCCAGATCCACTGCAATAGCTAAGCTAATATTTCATTCCTATTCCTTATTATGAATCATTTGCAAACAGTACTAGATTCCTTACAAGGGTGTCCAACCTGTGGCCTGTAGGCTGCATGCAGCTCAGGATGGCAATGAATGTGGCCCAACACAAAATTGTAAATTTACTTAAAATATTATGAGATTTTTGTTTTTGTGACTACATGTCACAATGTATTTAATGTGTGGCCCAAGACTACTCTTCTTCCAGTGTGGTGTAGAGATTCCACAAGGTTGGACATGCTTGCTTAGGTTTTTTGGGATGACATTTACAATTTTACTATATCCCCTTCAAATGAAGGCCCAGAAGCTAATGGTAAACTGAGAGCTTACCATGAAACCACTTGATCTCTGTACAAATTAACAGGATCCAGAAGACATTAGATGAGGGTGAAAGAAAACTTGCAGTAGAAGAGATCTCGGATAAATAAGGAAACATTGCTAAGAAATTAACATGCTTACTTCATGTAGGATACCAAAGCTCATCATTGCCATGAGGTGAATTGAAGTAACTATGGGTTTGGAAGGGTTCAGTGGCCATTCCAGCGACCTGGAATATTTTTGCAAGACTGGCTTTTAAGTGCTGTAAGGTACAATCTTCAGTTTACTCTGGCAGTTACTATAATGTATTATTATAATTAGTACCAATGGATAGAATCTTCATTCTAAATTATGTCCACACCTTGAAACATTTTATTCTCATGTGAAGCATGTTGAAGAGAGAGTTCCTCTCATGATCTCTGTGCCCAGGGATGAGATGTTACTCAACCTTGTCTATGGGCACCCACCAATTGCACTGCAGGTGAAGGTGATGGAGAGGATTGTGAAGCTACCCATGGTTTGATGTGTGCATGCTGAACTGCCAGTTCAACCACTTCTAATGAGGTTGGATTTATATAGCCCTCATGTGAAAATTAAAAGTATATTTAAATTTAGGGGAGAATAAAATTTTGAGTCAGATAAACCTTAGAAATGATTAAACTAGGCCAAAGAGTTTTGTGTGGATTATGATAAAGCTGGGATGAATTTTCTTCTTCCTTACCAAATTGATAAATCTACCAACATTTTTTGCATTATTGTAGGCAAACTCGGTGTTTATTTTGGTTGGTGATGGTTTTTTGTAGGGCCAAGTTATTTATATAGTTTATGGCCAGTTGAGGTTTGGTACAGACAAATTGTTCACAATCATCTTGCTCTTCAGAGTTTTGTATTATGCCCCAGGCCTCAGAGTTTGTATAAAACAATACATAAAATGACTGATGTATCTCACTAGCTTT
The DNA here is from genome assembly GCA_004027735.1 of Carollia perspicillata. NCBI lineage: Eukaryota > Metazoa > Chordata > Mammalia > Chiroptera > Phyllostomidae > Carollia > Carollia perspicillata. The sequence continues at coordinate 25,897 of PVKM010000342.1, read as the reverse complement.
TCAGGATACACTAAGGCCAAATTACACTTTGCCAAAAACAGCTTTCTATTTCTGGGCAGCCTATTCTAAAATAAGTTCTTAAATCTGTTCCAAATACTTGTGATATTTTGTGATGTGATTATTTTCATAAAAAAGCACTTATGATGTAATCTTATGTGTGTAGTGGAATTTGGCTGAAGAAGCACATGTGGTATCTGAAAGTCTAATTTGGCCCAGTACCAGCAACTCTTTTTGTTATGAGAAAGCCACATGGAGAGTAGAAATCATTACCAAAATCTTTTTCTTAGTGTTCCAGGAGCCTTTTGGAAAGAGAGACTATAATCTTCATAGTTGTATTCTTTTGTTCATTTTTCCTTTCATTGTCATATATGCCAAAATGAAATCTCTGATTTAGAGTAACTTCTCAAAGCCAATCTGTTATCAGCAGAGTTTCTACTTCCTAAACACCAGTCATTGTGCTTTTGCTGACGTTTGAAGATTGTGCAAAAGAATCATATCAATAAAAACATGCATGCATGTGGTTGCTGTTGAAAATCTATAGAGACAATCAAGTCATGGATCCCTAGCATTTGCTTTTAGTATTGAGATCCTGATTGAAATAATACATTTAAAGGAGTCTACATAATATGCAAAAATATTACAGAGCTCAGAGATTTGTCATCATCTTTTTAAATCAAGCCTTTGGTCTCTTCCATACAGCCCTGTTTTCATATGATTGAAAACACACACACACACACACACACACACACACACACACACACATTCCATCTCCCTTAGGACATCCATCACCTTTGTGATTCAGAGAAGCATCCAACTATAGTGACTTTGGTTGAAGAAGAGCATCTGTGCTGCATACCAGTGGTGAAGTATGACAGCTTTCACCAACCAAAAGAGAGCAAATCTCTGTGCCAAATGTTAAGGGGGCATATTTGTAACTAGCACAATGACTATTACTAATAATGCCTTGGTTTCTTTATCCCAGAAAGAGAATATATAGTCTTGTCTAAATGGTAGGATAGGAAGAAGATAGAAGGACATTAAGGAACACACTGAGAAAAATGTTTTTATTTTCTTCCTTACCTTTTCTTCAACTGTCATCCGCTGTCATGTGTCTTCCTCATTTTAATATTAATTTACCTTTTGAGACAAATGGGTCTCAAACTATTTGGATGAATAATCGGTTCAGTAAAATGAAGCAACCTCTGATACTTGACACCTGAAAATGTCTTGACTTTCAGAAAAGATATAACTGGGATCTGTATCTGGAGAATTGAGGTGATATTTCTATTTCATTAGGAAAAGATAGGGCCATATGTTTGGGTGACTTGGAAGAAATCAGAGACTTTATTCTGAGCTTTTTAATTTCAAAACAACTGTGTCTTAGGGTCTCACTGCCTTTCATTTGTGACCTGAGGGTTGACAGAAACAACACCAGAGAATTTTCTTTGCTCATTGAAGCAAAGGGCAACTTAATTTCAGTCACAAGAAATATCAAAAATTGGTCCATGTCAAAATCAAACTACAGCCAAATATCTGAAGGCCTTTGTGATTAGCAACAAGTAAACACCATCCTTTCCCTACAGAGTGTTTAAATCTGTTTCTCTTGGTTGCATGTCAGCTACTTCTTACAAGACAACTTGTTATGTCCTAATAGCATTAGAAAACTAATAATGGCATAGAAGCACATTCACTCTTTTTTGCTTTTTCCCCACCTTATGGCAGCAAATGCAAAATTAAGTCATATTTTGGGAATAGATTCTACTCTCTGGGAAACTAATAATGTGATCAAGGAAGTATACTGAAGTAGTCAATAATTCAATTTCAGGCCAGGATGGGCATTTATCATTCTCTTATTAGATATATGCATCTCAACTCCATCTCCAGGCTGGCTTTCACCATAGAAACAACCAACCATTCATTTTTTATGACACTTTTTCAAGCAACAGGACTCCTTTCTCCCTTGAGCCTAGATGTCCTTGTTGAGGTGGTAGAGATGTTTTTCTGGGAAATGGTCTCTTCTTTACAACTCTCATAACTGAGGTTTCCCTTAGTTAATTTTGGAGACAGATATTTCTTCCTGTGTGAAGCCAACACTGATGACCTGTTTCAAGTAATTATGTTTAAAATAACACTGCTTTGGGAAAGTGCTCTGAAAGGTCTACTAGATGGATGACAGAGTTATGGTGGTGTGATTTTTTTAAAATGTCAAAATCTAAGTGCTAATACCTGAGAAGAATCTGGAACTTATCCATCCATATGAGTGCTACCCCATCAAAGCTGTTACTTCAAGGGCTGCATAGCCAACATGTTTCTGAAGATCTGGCATCTCTGCAATTTTTCTTCACTGTCTTCTCTTCATGGCCAGTTGATAAAATCACTTAATTTTTTTTTTTAAAGGAAAGTCTGCTTTTCTGATCCAGCATGGTATGACCCAGGTAGACTATGTACAATCATGCCCTTAAAAGTCAACTACTAGCCCTGGCTGGTGTAGCTCAGTAGATTGGGTTCAGGCTGTGAACCAAAGGGTCACCAGTTCAATTCCCAGTCAGGGCACATGCCTGGGTTGTGGGCCAGGTCCCCAGTAGGGGGTGTACAAGAGGCAACCACACATTGATGTTTCTCTCCCTCTTTTCCTCTCTCTAAAAAAATAAATAAATAAAAGCCAACTAATAGGCAAACATCTGGGCTCTGAAGGGGGAGGGTTGTACTCATGTCATAGTAACCACAGCTTGCGATTCCTGGAGAGAAGAGATTCAGCCCAGCAATAGTGTCATCATTGATCAGTCCATCGACAGGACCACCATAAGGGCTCCGACCTTCTATGATGGAAGTCATTCCTGTGCCAGAGGAGTGTGCCATATTCCAGTGCCTGAGCCACTCTGCCCCAGAATGAGAGAGGTCTTAACAGAGACTGCCAAGAAACTAGGACTGGGTTGTCAGTTGAAAGGGACAATGCTCACAACCAAAGAACATCATTTCAGTTCACAGGCAGAAAGCATATTTCACACCTGGTGGGGGTAGATGTTGTCAACATGACCACAGTTTCAGAGGTGGTTCTTGCTAAGGAGGCTGCACTTTGCCATGCAAGTATCGCCATGGCAACAGATTGTAATTGCTGGAAGGAGAAGTGGTTTCGGTGGACTGGGTTTTCAAGACCCTGGAAGAAAATGCCAATAAAGCCAAAAGTTTACTCCTTGGTACCATACCTCAGATGGGGGCCATGGAATGCTCAGAAACCCTCCAAAACCTGAAAAATATGGTCCAGTCCTCTGTTTTATTACCAAGACATTAAAATAGTATGGTTTCCCAGAAGACAACAGGACCTTCTAATTCTAGTCATTTGGGGAATTCCTGTTTAATATGAAATGTGGAAAAGCTTGTATACTCTTGCTGCTAAGGAAGTACATGGGATAAGACAATACCATGCCAATGTGAGGGGGGGGAAAAACTGAGGGGAAGCAAATGACCAGGAAAAATGTGGAAAAATCCCTCCACTCTAGAAACAAGATAAGAAGACACAATTCACCCTTTCCCCATTAAATTCACAATAATAAAGAGTGGGAAGTAACTTTCAGTTCCTATGTTGCTAAGAAATATGAAAATGAACTGGGTCTCTGAGGCAAATAACTGGTGTTACTATCAATTGGTACAAACTTTCTGGAGAGCAGTTTGGTAAAATGTATTAAAAGGCTTAAACATACTTACATCATTTGTGCTGGTTATTCTACTCTTATTTTAAAAAATTATATTAAAAAACTGGAAATGCATATGAAGAATTATGTATAAAGAAGGATGTTTAATATAGTGTTAGTTTTAATAACAAATATTCAGAGCAATCTGAATATTCAAAAATTGGAGATAAATTATACTTTAGCTGTAATTAGATTGTGAAAGAGCAAGCTGAAGGTCGTGTTTTTATATAATATTTAATGTCCTAAAGAATTGGTTGCTCTATAATATGTAATGAAAAAAAAAGGATATTAAGCATTTTACATTACTAATTTTGTTTTAAAATTCTATGTGAGTGTATAAAAAGACTAAAAAGAAATATAATCTTTTGTTAGTGTATTTTGGGGGTATACTAGATAATTGTAATTTTCTTCATATTTTTGTGTCTTCACATATTTTCTACATGAATGTAATCAAATCATAACGTTGTTTTATTTTTCTTGTATTTTTCCCATTACCATTTATCCCCCTTATGCCCGCTTTGCCTGCAACCACCATACTATTGTTCTTGTCCATGAGTCCTTTTTCCTTTTTGCTCACTCCCTCCACCCCTTAACCTCCCCCCACTAGCTGTCATCTGCTCCTCATCTGTGAGTCTGTCTCTATTTTGCTTGTTAGTCCAGTTTGTTCATTAGCTTCCACATGTAGGTGAAATCATATGGTATTTGTCTTTCTCTGACTGGCTTATTTCACTTAGCATAATGATAACAAATACTTAGAGAGAAAAAAAATTACAAAGAATATCTGCCTTTCTCACTGAGCATAGTATGAGCCAGGTAGAGTATGTTTCATGTGCAAAAAGGCAGAGCCTGAGTGAATTTTAGCTGTTTTCCCAAATCAAGCCCAACACAAATGCATGGAGGTCTGCCTGGTTAAAGAGATGCACCTGAATGTGCTCCTGCCTCAGCTCTCATTTTCCCCTGCCTTTTGTTTTAAAGGATAGCTCACTTGTCTGGAGAAAGACAATGCAGAAATTAACTCTACTCTCTTTGACATGTTCTTAAATGATTATCAGACAAACATTTTCCAAATTATGTGTCATGGAACACTAATCATGTCTTTGTGTAAAGACAGATTCTGTGGTCAAATGTATGTTTCCCAAATCCTCACCACTCATAGTGAGTCACAATGCATAAGGTTATATTAAAGGTTTGGAGGAGTCTTACAGATTAGGAATCTCTCTTACTTTGGGCACCTCAATGACAAACGTCTTCTAGCTGTCAAACTTTTTTTTATTCATAACACCTGTTAACAACCCACAAGTTTGCTTGGGGAAATGCCATGCTGGCTCCACTAAGCAGTGTATTTGCATCAATGCTGAGCTTTGACAAGTAACACACTTTTGAAAATGAACACTACTCCCTTTTCCTCTGACCCTTACCTACTGTCTCTAGGGAAGTGCTAATAAAAGTATGGTCTGTGTATGAGTGCTGGGTCTGAAATTGTTTGTTGCTAATCCACAACAAGATAAGGAGCTTGTACCAAATGTAAGTCAATGCACTGCGTCCTTCATCTATCATATGTCTTGCTGTGAAAAAAAATTCAGCTGAACTAAATTAAAAAGTGTTCTTAGGGGCATAGTTCACAGACCACCGCCAAGTCTGTGGACCATACAGGGCAATGTTTCCTGTACTTAGATGATTCTCAACTGTGGCTAAACATCAGAATCACCTGAGGGCCTTTAAAATAATATTGATGCCTGAGCTCAATATCAGACCCAAACCAACCAACTCACCCATAACTTCCCCCAGTAAAACATGCACAATCTCTTGTGGCAGAGGCTCACCATGGCTTATTAAAAAAAGGCTCTCCAGGTGATTCTAGTATGCTAAGAGGGTAAAATCTTTGCCTTAGAAAAATATCATCTTGGCACAAGGTCTGTTGTGTGGTCAGCTGTCAATCCAGAATTCTTGCGCTGATTGCATGGGCCTCATTAGGAGGTGCCTTGTGATTAAGAGGTATTGCTGGACAGGCAGCACTTAATATGACCTTTAGAACTTGTAGCCATGTAAGGTATCCCTCTATCTTACCACCCCACCACCCTCCCACACCCAGCCGCACACTCCTTTTTGAAATCCTTTTTGCTGCTCCGTGCTTTTAGAAAAATAATCAGGCTTCTCCACCAGAGTGTGGTAATGTGCCACCTTGTGACCAACATCCTTTCTTGCACATAATTGTTGTAACACTTGCTCTGCTCTCAAAAATATGATTCAGCTTGCATATGTGGGTGGAAGAGTGTCTAGGGACCATGTATGAGTGTACTTAAAGAAGAAGGCGGAGAAGGCATATTCATAGGCCAGAAAAGTACTACTACTTCTTGGCTTGTTTGCTACTGCTCTAGGGTGAGATTGCAAAAGTTGACTCAAGCTGCTCTGGACCTGGATGTCTGTCCCCAAGTTACACCAGATGCAGTGATCATTGAAGCACCTATCATATAGACATCACCAGTTACTGCTGCATAAATTTAGTATAGCAGTATGGATGTGAAAACTGACTGCGACATGATTGAAAGACTTTCATTGCTATGCATGTTTGTAAATCATCCCTAGCAGTGCATATTTCATTGATTTAGGTCTTCATGTGTTATATGCTATGGCATTTGTTAGTCTGATTAAGAATGTGCAGCTTGAGTGGTGCCCTCAGGAAAGTGTGGAATGAGAGATATAGTTTATCAACACTTACCCTTGTCTTGCTTCACAGCCAGTATCCACACTCACTCCAACAACATCAAAATCACATGTCCACTTCCACCTGTGTGCTAGCATATTTCTACTTAGGAGCCCCAGCTATTTTAAGAAATATATTCTCAGAACAGTTCCAGGTCAACCTTCCAGCATGTCCAGCTTTGGAAGCAACAAGTGTACATTGGCTAGAAGACCAGATCTACACAGAGGAAGGGAAAGAGTTCATAGTTCCACTGAGTGACTTCTACATACAGTAAAAGTGCTCTGCAAAGCCGCTTAGAGATATGATCACAAAAATCCTGTCAGATAGGGGCTGCTTTCAACACTTCACACACAAGCAAACTAAATTCTAGAAAGGTGAAATCACTTTCTTGGTAAATGACAGTACTCCATTTGAACCAAGTTTTTCTGGCCTCCAAAGCCAGAAAAACCCTTTCCCCTCCATGGCTTCTCCAAAAGTTCAGCTTTCTCCCTCTTGAACTATATGAGGGTTTGTTGCCCCAAACCAATTTTATTGCACAAGACACATCTTAGGTTTCAAGGAATAAAATGTTCATTCTCAGTGTTCCTATGATAAGGAGAGGTCATAAGCAGAAGGATCTGAGGAGGTACTTGCTGATTCTGCAGGCCTATAGTTAGGTGGAGTGCAGCACTCAAACAAAGTAAATGAAATGACCCTTATCTTCAAGTACATGATTACTTTGTCCAGGACACAAGAAGAAAGTGTAGAATGGTCAGTGAATACCTAAATTCAATTTGAATTTAGTAGAACTGTCCCTAGATTTAAAAATATATATAAATGGGTCACTTGCCTAATCACCTTTCTTTAAGCCAGAGGATGTCCTTCACCTATAATGGTAGAAATGAGAAAGTATCACCTCTAATTATTAGGAAGCTGGTTCTATTGCTTCATTTTTTTCTCAGATAAATAAAATTTCCACCATGGATAGGAATGTTAAGATTTGCTCTGAGTACTTCAGCTATTACCTACAGGTCTGGATATTGGCAATGAACTCTCTTTTATCACTTGTTAGAAACCTACTTTCTATTTTTATTTTATTTTTTATCTTTTTTAAAGATTTTATTTATTTTTAGAGAGAGGGAGAGAATCATCAATGTGTTGTTACCTCTTCAGCACTTCCCCCAACACTGGGGACCTGGCCTGCAACCCAGGCCTGTGCCCTGACTGGGAATTGAACTAGCGACCCTTTGGTTTGCAGGCCAGCACTCAATCTACTGAACCACACCAGTCAGGGCTTATTTTTTATCTTTATTGTATTTTTCCATTACCATCTATCCCCTTTATACCCTCCTCCCTCAGTAATTACCACAGTGTTCTCCATGTCCATGAGTCCTTTGTCCTTTTTGCTCAATTCCTAACCTCCCTCCCACTAGCTATCATCCTGCTCTCTATCCATGAGTCTGTCCCCATTTTCTTCGTAGTTCAGCTTGTTCATTAGATTCAACATAGGAGTGAAATCATATGGTGTTTGTCTTTCTCTGACCGGCTTATTTCACTTAGCATAATTTTCTCCAGGCCCATCTGTACTGTCTCAAAGGGTAACATTTTCTTGTTTATGGCTGGGTAGTATTCTACTATGTAAATGCCCCATAGTGTTTTTTATCTACTCATCTATCTTGAGGCAAATAATGAAAACAATAATTGGCAATTGTCCAGAATGTACTAATGTACTGTGTACCATGTATTTTATATAACATTATCTTAATTCTCACAACAATCATAAGAGTTAGATTGGCTTTTTCTTTACTCTCCATTTTATGGATGAGGAAACCCAGACTCAGAGAAATGAAATAACTTGTCCAAGGTCACATGACTAGGAAATGGGACCAATATTCATATGCAGCCTGCCTTTCTCCAAATTCCATGGTCTCTCTATTACAACCAAATGTCATAACAAGACTGGCCCTACACAGATCTCTCATCTGTTCTCCACGTACTCTAGTGTAATCTTATTGAGAAGCATTGGCAGTTATACTACATGAGCAGAGGTACAGGAACCTTGTGTCTGCTGTCAGAAACACAATAGATTCAAAAGCTGACTTGTACTTCAGAGAAAAGAGAAACAGCCAGGTTTAACTTTAATGTTAACAGGGAAAATTCTCAATACACTTGATTTGGTCAAAATATTTTGCAATCTGTAATGTCAAAACTTGGATTTATTCACTACACTGGTATATGTTTATTGAGCTTCAGGCCAGGTCTTAATCACCTCAGGCCAATTGACCTTCTACCTCAAAACCTGGTCACATGAAATATCTGCTGACCTAAGTCCCTGAATGGCAAAACTTTCATCGCATAGTGAGAACTAGCTTAAGGCACGTGAAGAGAATGTCCTGCCAAATCAGGATGGGTCATTGTCAAGATAGTGTTCTGTGTGACTTTCACAAGGAGTGAGTTTGCATGAAATGGTCTATTTCCCTCTGGAAGCATGAAGAAGGAGGCCTCAGGAAGTTGTGTGATGTATTCTGTGCAGTACATTCTGTATACTGTGGTTTGGTTAGATGTTTAGCTATCAGTTTTTCACATATTTTTTGTGGCAGGCACTTTGGGTTTATTATTGCTAATTTTCCCAACCCATGAGGTAGGTATCATCAATCTTGAAGTACTCAATGGTGAAACTGATATGGAGTGTAGAGATGTGAAATAACTTGTTCAAAGTCACACAGCTAATAAGCATGTTGATTAGAATTTAAAGCCAATTATCTGGACACTTACCTCTTACTACACTGAGCTTCCTCAGGTCACCCTATACCCTAACCCCTGACTCCCCCATTCAGGTGGAAGACTGAAGAAAAGAGCTCAGCACCATCTTATCCACTGCTGGTGAGAGATAAGGTGCACTTACTCAGTACATCCATTGGAAGAGGTTTCTTGTTCTTCCATATCCTGTTTTGAATGTTGGTATAAGCAGTAGAAAAGGGGTTAAAGCAGCAGGCGTGAGATTTGCCACATGTTCTCCTTTGTTTCTTACATGAACATCTACTAAGTGCAGGTTATTTTTCTTGCAGTGCCTCCTTAAATGGAGTAATACATCAAACCCATAGTTTTCCTCATGGAACCACTAGACCTTAAAATAGCCTTAACTGGTTCTTCCATCAACTTCCTCTCCAAGAAAAGGAAAGAGTTCTAGCCTTGGCCAGTGTATCTCAGTGGGTTGGACATCACTCCATAAAGTGAAAGTTTGCTGGTTTGATTCCTGGAGAGGGCACATGCCTGGGTTGTGTCCTGGGTCCCCAGTAGGGGGCATGGGAGAGGCAACCACACATTGATGTTTCTTTCCCTCTCTTTCTCTCTCCCTCCCCCTCTCTCTACAAAATAAATAAAATCTTTTTTAAAAGAGTTAGGAAAATGGAGACAACTGCACTTGAACAACAATTAAAAAATAAAAAGATTGTTTAAAAAGGGAAGAGTTCTAGGAGTGCCATGTATCTGAGGTGGGGTTTACACAGATAAAAAAAAAAAAACCTGTTTTTGAGTCATCCAGCTTTGGTGCCTCCCAGTAAAAGCTCAGAGTCTCCATTTTTGCTCTGGGCTTTTGTGCCCACCTTGGAGTAGAGTAATCTTGTGCACTAAGGGTGAACACCCTTTTAAGGTAGTCTCTCTGAAATTCAGGAAGATTGTAGGACAAACATGTCCATATTAGGGTTATTTGCTCCTTCTGTTCCTCTCTCGCAGTATGAGCACAATTGCCTTTCCTGGATTATGGGCATACTGTTAACCAAGGACCTCATTGAGGTGGGAGCTGCCTCAGTACAACTCTCCCAGAGACCTGCCATTGTCCCCATGGTGGCACTGTTGACTTTGCGCCTTCCAAAAACACAAAACAGGACAAGTGAAATGTGGTCTCTGATTAGTATTCAAAGAATATGAGAACACACACACAAATACACTCATACCACTACTCAGAATAGTTTAGCAAGGAAAAACACTTACAAGCAGAAAAGTAATAGAGCTCACACTGCCCCCCTACTAGAGCCCTTTCAGCCTGGCAACACCCAGCCTGACCACAGTGCTCTCTGGGACAATGTGGGCTCAAGTAGCCTGTTCATACAGTGAGGATATTTGTCTAGCAGGCTGCCTTAGCCTGTGAACACAATCTATTTCTTTTCAGGCAACAAAGGGCATTTCAAAAAGCAGGATTTAGAGCTGCTGCCAACAAGTAATTTTTCTTTTTGTTCTTTCTTCAGCCATTTTCCCTCTGTAATCACTCGATTTTTCTCTGAGAAGGTAGCATTTTGGATCCATGTTAGAAAATTCATGAACCGATTCAGTAAATTTCTAATTGGCATACATGGTTAGCTGTTCACTTAGTGGGTAATTAGTTCAATATATCCAGAATATTTACTGTGGGAGGGAAAAAAATCCCCAAAGCAAATCAGAATAGTTCAGGAGCCTTTTATTCTAGCGTAGTTTTTTGTTTGGGAGCAGTTACTAGTGTCTTAAAAGAGATCTATCTCCCTTCCTAATTAGAACTATATTTAAACATACATTCTTTATTTCATCCTTATTGAATAGAGCTTCATTAAATAGATACCACAAGCAAACCACAGTGTCTGTCAACAATAAATACTCAACAAATATTTCTCATTATAATTAACTAAATAACACATTTTGATATTCTGAGTTCAACCAGCCATCTGCCCTAATTCTAGGCAGCAAGTGATTGACAGTGCTTCCAGTTGCCACTAACAGAATTAATATATTTGTCAATATATGCTCATTGTCTTGTACAAGCCAGGCATTATTCTGGTTATTAGGCTCAGCATTGACAAGAAGCACCATCTCTTTCCTGAGGAGGAAAAACTGGCAGGAAAAGCCAGTTTGAACTAGTCTACCAGTTAGCTCTTGTTGTATTTTAAGTCACCCTAAAAAGTGGCTTAAAACAAAAACAAGCCCTGGCCAGTTTGGCTCAGTGAGTTTGGCATCATCCTGCAAACCAAAAGGTCATGGGTTTGATTCCCAGTCAGGACATAGGCCTGGATTACAGGTTTGGTCCCTGGTCAGGGTGTATGCTGGAGACAACCAATCAATGTTTCCCTTTCACATCAAAGTTTCTCTCCCTCACTCCCTCCCTCCCTCTTTCTCTAGAGTCAATAAAAGAAAAAATTGTTTAACACAGGAACAAATTTCTTCTTTCTTATTGTCTATATTTTGGATAGGTCTGCTATGGATAGTCTATGAGTAGGAGATATTTGGTCCTGTCTGAAACATCCATGGAGACATTTGGTCCAGATCATGTAGTCCTATCCAAAATGTCCAGAGAGACATTTATTTGGTCCTTGCCAAAAGGTCCTTGATATCTGGTCCTGTTCCAAAACATCCACGGAGGCATGTGTTCCATGCTGAAAGGTTCTTAAAGTGTGAAAAGATGAACAGCAGGGCCATGAACAAGTTGTCCAGGTTCTTGGTGAACGCAGTCAAATACAGCCACCAACCTTACAAAGATAGAGACAGAATCAAATTCCTATTACCAAAACTTTTCACAGATACAATAAATAACAAAGCCGATAATCAGGTCAATATATATTTGAGTAGTTGTTCATGTACCTCAGAGTAACTCTGCTGATATTCATGATGAGGAAGAAAAGAACCAATGTGAAATCCAAGGTTTCTCATGAATTGCAAGAATAATGTTGGTACAGTTTGAACAAGGTTAAATGTTTGCATGCTGTAATGAACCATGGACCAAATGTCCTGCAGTGGTAGTTGATAGGTTCTACTGGTCTAGGCTGGGTGTTGCTAATCTAGCCTGAGTGTGCTCATACATTTGTGGTCAGTTGGTTAGCCAAGGAGGTTCTGATTGTTTTAGGAGGGCCTGTCTAGGACAACTCAGCTGTCTTTCACAGTTCTCCAGCTGAAGTCCCATGAATCCATTTTTATATTTATTTGTTCATTTAATACTTATTGAGCAACCTTGCTGTATGTCAGACACTACATGGCCCTGCCTTCAAATTGCTCAGGAATGATTTCTAGGCTTGAGGTAGGCATTTAACACTTTTCAGCCTATAGAGGAACTTGTGAGAGCTAAGGAGATCACCAAAGGAGAAATAATGGGTAGAGAAGCAAGCCCTGAGGTACACCAGTATTTTGAGGTGATATAGAAGAGATAGGACTGCTTAAACATGAAAGAAAGAAAACCAGGAGAATGTGGTGCTTGGGAAGCCGATGGAGGACTGACCTCTAGAAAGCAATGATAGATCAGTAGAACAGAATGCAGTAAGGAGGTACTAATTTAATACAAGCCTCTTGTATACAGGGTGGGGCAAGAATAGGTTTACAGTTGTTCTTATGGAAAATAATACAGTGATCAATGAATAATAATACAAGATAAACTCTATGTTTTGCATATTCACAACCATAAACTTACTTTGCCACACCCTGTATTCCTTTTAACATTTAGTTTTTAGCCCAATTTATTTCAATATAGTCATGTGCTGCATAGCTTCCCTGTCCACAACAGAATGCATATATGACGGTAGGCTCATAAGATTATATTGGGACTGAAAAATCCCTGTGGCATAGTGACATAGCCACCCTAGTGTCATAGCACAACACATTCTTCACACGTTTGTAGTGATGTTGCTATAAACAAACCTACTGAGCTACCGGTCATATAAAAGTATAGCACATACAATTATGTACAGTGCATAATACTTGATAATGATAATAAAAGACTGTGTTACTGGTTTATGTATTTAGTATACTATACTTTTATTGTTATTTTAGGGTGTACTCTTTCTACTTATAAAACAATTTGCTGTAAAACATTATGCCCTGTTACACCATTGGCAGCCTCATACATCTTGTGTTTACCACGTCTCTTTATTGCATCATTTTCTCTTCTGCTTGATTTGATCTCATTTTGTTTTGTGTAGTAACAGGCTGTACAGGCTTGTAGCCTAGAAGCAATAGGCTATACCATATGGCCCAAGTGTGTAGTAGGCTATACCATCTACTATTGTGTAAATGCACTCTGTGATGTTTACACAATGGCAAAATCACCTGATGACATATTTCTCATCACCTATCCCCATCATTAAGCAGCACATGACTGGAAACTTCTCACATCCCAGTAAATAACTGGAATAAATCATTGATGTGGGTTTGATTAGAATGACCCTTGATAGATGGAGTGATAAGGAATTACACACTGCCTACCTTTTATTTCTTTAGTAGTAGGTCTTTGTTAAAGATGTCATTGATTTTTCTTTTCCAGAATGCATGTATTGTTTAAGTCTTTGCCAAGACTAAATTATTCTTTTGTTATTTGTCCTTTTAAACATTGTTAAGCTTGCTCAATATTTTTAATAGCCTAAAAATATTGGACCACTGGGAATTCAAATTAAAAGTAAATTGCCTCTCGAGTTCAAGATTTTTGAATGGACATACTTTGGAGTTGTATCAATATGCTGTGATAAAGGATGACATGATATGAGTTTCCAGTAAAGCAAGTTTTCTGCGAACACTACAAATATGTACACTCTTGCTAGACTATGGAAATTGATTCTTTTTCTAGCAATGAAGGTTTCTTTCTGAATCAAAGAGGTAGTATTTCAAAAAAGCAAATGCATAGTTTTGTGGTGAAGAACTGTTGAGTTGACAATATGATATAGAGTCTATATAATAGAGCTGAGTTTTCATTTACTACTTACAAATTCAGATGCCATAGAAATGTTAACTTCTCATGCAAAATAGGATGAAAAGTTTTCTGTACCAATTGACCCCTTGTCCAAGGTAAAATAACTCTTCCTTAATGGCCTCAAGATAGGAAAAAATCTTTGTGTTTTCAGAATGAGGATATTAAAAATTAAATTAATTAACTTCTTTTATAATGTAAGTTGGTCCAGAGGGTTTTGACAAAAAATATTTTTGAAGAAAGCCTTGTATTTGAATCAGCCCTTAATTAAGATTGCATTAGGCTGCTACCCATTTCTAAGACCAGGGGCTACAGCCACGAGACCCTTTTTGCTCAGTGACCTTTGTACTAGGACAGGAAAATGACATTGTAGAAACCACTGCATTCATGCATCTACTCCTAACAGCATTTGACTTGTCCTTAGCCCATCCAATGCTACCTTTTCACCTGATCATGTCTCAATTAAATCTGTGCTGAGACAGTATCCTGTACCTTAAAATGTAGCCTGGGGTCTCAATAGTGGAACACATTAACTAACCAAGGAGAATGTATATTCTTGTAGCTTGTGAAACTGTTTGATAGCCTGTCATTCTCTTGCCATTTGTCTGCTGGCCCTGAGAAAGGGCTTTGAGGAGGAAGAAGAAATATCTCTGTAGGTAGGGGGAAAAGTTAGATCTAGCACACAATCTGAACTTTCTTTCCTCTTCTGCTTAGTACTATACCTGCTGGTGGCAGAGTAGACACTGGAAAAATCAGAAATGGACTTCTGTTCCTAGAGTGCTCCCAATAGTAGTATTTATCATCTCTATGCATTGGCACCTATTTTTTTTTCTGTACAGAAGATCAAAACAAATCAACAAATGCATTCTAATACTTGATACCAAATAATATTGGGTTAAAAATAATACCAAATTAACAATGAGAAACTAGTGAGAACTAAAACTCAGTGAATATATTTGTTAATTCTTCTTCCCTGATCTAAAAATTAGTTGGCATAATTATATTTTCCTTGAATTAGTTCAGGTCCTGTGATAAACTAGAACAGGGTTTCTCAGCTTGGCACTATTTACCTTTGGGGCCAGGTAATTCTTTGTTGTCGGGGGTCATCCTGTACTTTGTGGGATGTTGAGCAGCATTCCTAGACCCTATGTACAGCACTGCCTACCCCCAAGTTGTAACAACAAATATGATGTCTTCACACATTGCCAAACATCCCATGAGTAGAGAAATTACCCCATTAATAACCACTGGGTTATATAATAACTATGGAAATAAGAAAGATATGGTCAGAAAATTGCTCTGTTTTTAAAAGCTAGTCAAAATGCTTCTGTTTAATAACAACCAATGTCATCCTTCCTTGGGTACTAATAGTTTCAACTTAATCCAAATTTTGCCTTACCCTTCCAATCCTTCCCTCACCCCTCCAAACCCTTTTTTAAATTATCTAAACTATAAAACTTTCCAGTAGATCTCCGTGCAGTGATTTGTTCTAAGAAAAGTGAGGCCTCTGGCTAAATCAGTTCCTCCACAGTCATTCAATGAGTACCTACTTGGTTTTTTCTGGGTCTATTATAGGAGATCTGGAGCAGTGTGACAGGGCTCCTGCCTTCTAGGTGCTTAGTGTCAAACTCTCATATATGAGAAGTAATGTAAGTCAGTTTGTGTCAAGGGCCCAGGACCTCATGCAGGAAGGTCTTTTCATTGCAGTCTTTGTAGAAAGCTTCTGCTCAGATCCACTCTATATTTTCAGCAGAGTTGATGAAGAGCAAGGGTGGAAGCATTCCTCAATATTTGCTTTTTCATATTTTCTTATGTAATTCAAAATTCAAAGGCTTAGAACATAAAATCTAACCATCAAGACTCAACTAATATGGACCACACTTGGCTAGTTGCTTCGCTCTGAGTCCCTCAAATAACCCTAAAAATGTACCATCATTTTCCTTATCCTTTTGGTTCCTTTACACAACAAGGACATGAAATCAGAAAAAAAAGGGATTTTGTGAAGCCTTGCATAATATATTAGGCGACATACAGAAATTAAACTCATCAAAGTTCAGAGAAATTAATACTCTAAAGACTTATCAAAGAGTAGAGTGAAATTTACCTCTCAGGTAATTTAATATATTTTGATTTTTTTAATTAATTGCAGTTTAGCTGGTTCCTGTTTTTAGCTTTACCTTTATTTCCTTCCCAAAGCAAGTGACTATATTTTGCTGCATATAATGCACACTTTTTTACCCAAATTTTTGAGGGAAAAAATAAGGATGTGCTTTATACTTGGGTGTAAAATGATTATATAATCTCATGTATAATGCACACCAAAATGTGAGTGAACATTATACATGGCAAACTATGGTATGTAACTTTGGGCATGGTATCTTCCTTCCTTGGGACTGCATATCTTTACCTATGAAGTGAGAAAAAAAATGGATTGAATCAGTACTGAATTCTCTTCCTGTTTTGAACCAGTCTCTATGTCAGAATGGTTCAGGACTGAATTCGTTTCTAGGAAATTGGACTAATAGATATTGATGAAGCTTGACTTTGTAAGTTTCAAGTGTTGCTGCCTTTTGATGGACAGTTTAGTGTTCAAAAGCTAGAGAGGGTACCTGGTCTTATGGTGATGACCATGGGCTTCTTCTCTCTCAGACTCTCACTGAAAATAATGACCTTGATTTTGGGCTGGCTTCATCCACTGAGACTCAGAGAATTTAGGTTAGGGAGAACCGGGGAATCCAGTAGGTGTTTGAAAATAACAATTTGACTTGAATTTTGAACTATAAGTGATTTAAACCAGTCTTTTGATATAATGACTCCTCCATCTGGGATAGTAAGTATGTCAGTGACTTAAGCTGTTGCCTAAAATGTGACTAAATTTATATTTTTATTACAAAATAATTTATTCTACAGTAATAAGTATTACACACAAGATACTGCTTTCATAAATCTCTTGTTGGCTATAAGATAGTAGCTACATAAATATGCATTCCAATCTGTGTGTCCATAAATAAAAGACCTGATTTATTGAGTACCCACATTTCTGGGCAACTTTTTTTTTAACTTGGGGTCTTTCACTTTTTTTTTTAACGGGGGACAATACAGTTCATCCCTTAAGTGCAAAGTTGGTCAAGTGCAAAACTCTTAAAAGCCTTGCTCAAATGCAACCTCAGCTTTTTCCTTCCCAGGTCTATTCCCAACACTCCTACCCTGAGACCCTCTTGGAATCAGCCCTTCCTTGTCAATTTCTCAGCACTTTACTAACCCCTTCATTTTAGGTCTTTTCACTGCTTGCCTAAGATTAAATGGCTTTGTCTTCTCATAGAGGGCAGGACCCATGTGTTCTTCCTGGGACATAGTAGCTACCCAGTCAGTACAAGTTTCTCCACTGAAGGCTACAATCCTGCTGCTTTAGAAATGGAGCAGGTGTATTAAGTAAATAGAATGCCCCATTATCTCTTAATGCACAAAAGAATAGTTTTCAGAATTGGAAAATACTGTGTGTTACATATCCCTGTGAAGGATATGTTTGTCTTACTAGTAAAAGGCTTTCACAGAATGTGTTGCACAATAAGGTCTGTCTCCTGAGTGCTATTTGACCCTAGTGGAAAATTTAAAATGCAGAGTAAACAATGGATTCATTACTTTATCAAGGCAATTAGTCTCCACATAGAATTTGCTTGCAGGTTACATCTGGTTAAAAACATTTCAGTTGATGATTGTATTTTCTGTATTTTAAGTTCTGAGCTGTGAGAATTCATTCATATATATTATTTTATCCTAGTGTCTTCAGCTGGGTGCAATTAACTACAGCATAAGCCACTGTACGTGATATTCTGCAGGTCCTACAGAATTTATCTTCCCCAAGGCGTTCATGAAAGACAACTGTATTGGAATGGAAAGAATACAGAACTCACTGTGGAACAAACCTGGTTTTCAACACCACCTCTAACTCATGCTGGGTTATTAGGATAAATGAGGGTAAAATAGAGATGATAATAGGATTGAAATTACAAGGCTGTCTTCAGGATTGATTGACCATAGTGGCTGAAACACAGAAAGTGATCAATAAAGCTGAACTATTTTTATTATTATCATTGATAATGACAATGAAGATTGAGCTCTGGGTGAGTCTTTTAACTCACTGGGTCCTTCTTCAGCCAATCCAGCCATTGTCATGTATGGTTTTCAGCCACTGTTCCAAACTACTTAACGTGCCCCATCTTGCACTGTGCTTCTAGACTAGTTCCTGAGTTTCACATGAAGCTCCATCCCTGGAGCTTAATAAATGCTAGTTACTCTCATTGTTGTTAAAGTTGTCTTTAGAGCAGCATTTCCAAATATGTTATCCAAATGAAATGCTCCCATAGGGAAAGCTCCTGAAAGTAAAAACTGTCTGAAAAACAGCTGCTTGCCATCTCCCTGCCCTGGAGGTTTGCACTGCACATTAGAATATTATAGACTATGAGGAGCCCTGTCTCATTGTTATTTTATGCAGATGAAATTGTTTTCGCCATTACAGAGTACCTCCCCCTACAAAAGTTTGTCTGTTTTTGCTGCCTTCATTTTAATATCAATGACCCTTATAATTCTTTCACTCTACACACTTCAGGCGAGTCCTTTAATAAACAGGGGCTATGAGGTTGCAGTCACTGTGATCAGACCACCAGGACCATAGGACATACCAATCTGTTCATTAAACGTTTCCAGGTGGTTGGTAGTCAGTGCCATTTTCTAGCTTGTATACAAGTTTTTCCAGCATCACCACATGCTTTGGTACCTGGTAGGCTTTTCCTTTGACACCAGGTGGATTTTAAAGTACAGCCAATGGAACATGGAGTAATTATATGAAGGAGTCTATATGCCATATATACACCTCCATGCTACAAATCCCTGTGTCACAAGCTTTATGACTTGTGTTTCAGTTTACTGTGAATGAATATGCCAACATGTCAGTTTAGTGCCACAATGGCCATCTTGGAATAAAAGTTGCTTACAGTGTATAGCTACTGTGCTAGGGTCTCTTGGGTCATAAGTAAATCCCACTTTAATTATCACTATTTGAGCATTTTAATTTATAAAAGCTGTAAATGGGAGTAATTATTAATTTTGCTAATGGATTCACTGCAAGATTGCTTTGTAAGTCTTTTCCAAACTAGAATACTTAAATAAGCATTGATTTATACACAACTTTCTAAGATAAAACCATTTTATTAGATAAAGTCAGGGATAGCAGAACCTTTAGCTATGTGGTTTGATTCCTTCCCTTAGCAGCATTATCTGGTTCTCTTTTTTTGTTTGTTTGTTCCTGCATAGTGTGCAGACCATGAAGAGGCCTTAAGGACTTGAATATTTGTAAAATATTACCATTGAGGTCTTTTGTTTTACCACTTGATGAATTTGTACTTTAGCCCTGTGTTTTCACATTTTATATTCTCTGGAAAGGCACTATTCTTCAGTTTTGTTTTGGATAGATTTTGTTTGCACACTCTGAAATATTTGTAGGGAAATGAGTTAGCCATTTAGGGGTGTGCCAACTTTTAGACCCCTTGGGTGTCATTAGTACATTGTAGACATATGTTTTCTAATGGCATTCATTTAGCCTAAAAAAGATAAGAGGTTTTTAGAAATAGCAAACTCATTCCTGGGAGCACCTAATGCACTAGGTGAATAATCCTGAAACTCTGAAGTGTTATAATACTAAGGTCCTTGGGAAATAGCACAGCAAATATTTCAGGAAGGGCAAATATAATGATCTCCTAGTATAAATTGGAAAGCAAACCGATGGAGACTGAGAGGACAGATTGATTTCTTAGGAAAAGCTTTTTGCTAGATGCTATTTTTATAAATGCCCTTACCTGAACCATGAGAACCACCTTTGGGGAGGGGGGTTCATATTTTCTAGAAGCCTCGCACATTAGCCCAGTGGAGGTGAACTATTTCTTCATTCCTCAAGGAGTTAGAAAGTCCCTGTTTAAGAAGTCAAACAACTATCCTGGTGTGAGTGTGGGTGCCATTATGGAACCAAGTATAGTATAGAGTTTTGGTCACTATTGTTGGGAAAACTATAATAGAATTCAATTTTGTCAGACTGCCCTTGGAAAATGTCATTTTATTTTCAGCTAAGCGTGAGCCTATTCAATAGTATCCATTGCCTACATTTTAGTGTATACTATATGCCAATCACTGTGTTTTCATTTCATTAAGTGATTTCATTTAATTTCTGTTCTGCAGATGAGAAAACTGGGGCTTAGAGAGATAACTTGCCTGATACGAGTAGCAGAACAGGGACTCAGACTTGGGCAATCAGAGTCCAGAGGTCAAGTTCTTACCTGTAGCCTTCCAGTTTCAAAGGGTCTTCATGCTTATCATTGGGTCCTGAGGAAGTAAAGAACAAGTTACTTTCCCCTATGAAAAAAGGTCAATAGGAAGCACAGAGTTATTTTATTTGCTGCAGATTATGGAGCACCACTATATGCCAGGTACCAGGTTGAGGCTTTATTGCATGGTTATCTCTTGTAATCTTCTCACCACTATTGTTAGTTTGATCTTATTATTTACCCCCAAGAAAATGGAGACTTATAATATGAATTTGAATTCTCTTACCCAAGGTTAACTAGTTAGTAAGTTGTAGTGCTGGTATTTGAACCCAGATCTCTCTGACTCCAAAAACGACTGTCTTCAACTACTCCGTATTTATTTCCCCAGTGAGCAACCTAGAAGATGTTTGTACTACTACATTTATCACTCACAATTTGGGATGCAGCAGTGATGGCTTAAAGAAGGGAAGATGAGTGAAATGAGAGTCCAGTCTTCCTGTGGTCTTCTCCAATGAGCCTATACTCATCATCTTTAAAGGAATGCATTGGTCAAATTCTTGGGATAATGGTCCTATCTGCATAAGAAATGGATTGGTAGCTACCTGTGTGGTAGAGGAAATGCCCAAAGGAGAAAATGTTTCAGCAGGAATATCGTTCTTAAGCACAAATCAAGTGGAGCATATAATTCCCTTGCAGCAAGGTGGAATAATCTGCTCACTGGAGCAGAAAGGCAACATTTCTTTTCCTTAGGAGTTGTGAAGGTATGGGATAAGTGAAAGGAGGGATATGAGTTGGAGGCTTTTTAACATAGAAAATCCTAACCACTCCTGATTCCTTCTCTTTGAAGACCAAATATTATAATATTATGGGCCCTTTGAACAAACTTAGACAGAATATCAGTAGAATTTCATGAAACTTGGCCCATATTTATGGCCAAAATCTTTGACACAGCTCCACTTTTAAGATATACTTTGCATCACTAAGAATAACACATTAGTGTTATGTATCTTTAGTTATCCCTTAAGTTTGACCTCCGTAAAGTCAGTTTTTACAAAAAGTGGAATAGTTGGTTTTGTTCTAATATTTAAGATTGTTTATAGTCTGGGACATAACAGAATAATTTCACCTCTTGCTCCTTTATACTGGAAAGTGAGTCGATAAAGTACATCTAGTGCATGTACAAACTTGCCACTAACTCATCAGGTCAGTCATGCATCCTATTGTCTGTCTCCCTCATTCATCTCCCACAGCAGATGTCCTCAGCTTTCTGCCACTTGGCTCAAGCCTCCACCCCATCTGAAGCCTACTTTATTATTCAGGGCTCTCTAGAGAAACAGAACCACTAGGATATATCTATTAGGGCAAGAGGGAGAAAAGAGAAGTGAGGAGAGGGGATAAGGGAGAGGAGAGAGGAGAGGAGAGGAAAGGAGAGGAGAGGAGAGGAGAGGAGAGGAGAGGAGAGAAGAGAAGAGAAGAGAAGAGAAGAGAAGAGAAGAGAAGAGAAGAGAAGAGAAGAGAAGAGAAGAGAAGAGAAAGAAGAGAGAAGAGAAGAGAAAGAAGAGAAGAGAAGAGAAGAGAAGAGAAGAGAGAGATATTACATGAAATGGCTCATGATGTGGCCAAGAAGTCCTATAATCTGCCATCTGCAAGCTGGAGAAAGAGAGGAGCTTATGGTATAATTCAACCCAGTGAGAAGGCCTAAGAACCAGTGGAGTTGAGAACCAGGAGCACCAATATAAGGGAGAGGAGAAGATGGATGACCAGGCCACACAGAGAGCAATTTTACCCTTCTCCTGCCTTTTTGCTCTATTTAGACCCTCAATAGATTGGATGAGGCCTGCTGACATTGGTGGGGGTCAATATGCATACTCAACCTATTAATGCCAATACTAATGTCTTCAGAAATACCCTCACAGACACCCTCAGATATAATGTTTTACCAGCAATGTGGAAATTCTTTAGCTCAATCAAGTTGACATAATATTAACTATCACACCTACTCAGCCAGTGAACTCCCAGTGTTACAGAAAAAAAGCCCAGGTGAACTTTCTTCATTTCCCTCATCTGCACCTTAGAACTTACCAGCATTTGCAGTCACCCTCCATTCCATTCCCTATCTCACAGGACATTTCTCCACTCCTGCTCAAAATGAATCCTCCTTTCTGCATGTGATGTGATAGACCTTCTTCCTGCCATTTTATTGACCTTAATCTCAATCAGTTCTCTCTCCCTTAATATCTAGCTTTTTCCTTCCCATTGACCATTCTGGCATTTGGAATATAAATATGCTCAAGTAAAGGATCTCTAGAGGCTGGACACCTTTTGGTGCTAAAGGGAAAGAGTAGAGAATACAGGAAAATGAGTTTCAGATTCATTTCCATGTTTCAAGTATCCCCTGTATAAAAACAACTCATTGACAAAGTATTCTGATCTCTTAAATGGGTATAATGATAAGGACATGATATGATTATTTTGAGGATTAAGTGAAAAAAATAGTACTACTGAACAGTGTGTATCACCAAACATAGAAACTAGAAGCTAGTACACACTCAAACAATGATAGTTGTGGTTGTGGTATTATTTATAGTACTTCTAGTAGTAGTGGGAATAATTACATAAGGAAATTGAACTGAAATATCTTCAACTTGTCCTATACTTCTCCAAGTACAAGTTTGGATCCCACAATCCTGTGTCCAATCCTTGGTCACGCTTTAATACACTACAACTCTATCTAAAATTTCTCCCATTTTAATTTCCTCTCGAAGCCACACTGATCTAGGCATATCAAACCACTTGCCACTCCGCAATTATGCTGTGGACTTCCATGCCTCATGACTCTGTTTATCCTGTTCCCTCTGCTTTTCCTGTCTTCCCCACTTCTCCACAATTTCTAGAATGATGTACCTTGACTAGTGATGTTTTCCTCATCCCAACATTACTCTGGTTAGAGTTAGTGATTCTATAGCCTGTATATGTATTGTTCTACATTGATGTTCATTAACTTGCTTTTCCATCTGCTACACTTGGAACTCCTGTAGGAATAGGGTGAGATAAGCCTGGGATCTCCAATGCCTGAGAACTTGATAAAAGCCTAATGATTATGGTAATGATCAGTTGCTATGGCCTCATGACATTGCCCACTTTAAACAAATTTTATATCACATTACTGGAGATTCTCTTTTTTTTTTTTTTTACTTTTAAAGCTTTTAAATAACAATGTTCATTTCTTAAGCATTCTTAAAGATGGGAATTAATACAATATTTAGTTCCCTCCTTTATGTTCCAATTGATGTTAAGAAATCAAATCTTTCAGCTTCTTGATTATAAGCAGGAAGTAGCCTCTTAAAAATAATTGACTCCACTAAGCAGAATCCCTTCTCAGCCACTCTCCTGTCACCTCTCTGTGAAAGTATGAATGATTTTAGTGATTTTGCATCAGTTTGAAAAACAACTATGCCATCTTCCATGCTCAATGTGTATGAGGCCACTTAGCAAACTTGGAGGCAGTAATTATCATCAATTTACTCTTTTATCCAAGATGCAAAGCATGGCTTTATGATTTAGCAAAGAGTTGCAAACAAGAGAATTCGATTGACTCAGCCTCAACCACATTGACAGGGTCAGGGGTATGATGCTGGTAGGTGGGAAATGGGTTGAGGAAGGATAAAGCATGAAAGGCTTCCATGGACAAGGGACTAGATTGGTACTTACTTTTGAGATTGGTAACCTTGTGTCATCTACTAGTTTGTTCGCATCTAAGTCATTGGCCACAGATATCCTAAAGGCCTTACTTTCCTTTTTTTTTTTTTTTTTTTTTGCAAGGAAATAAGACACTTTCTTCCAAAAGTGAATTTTCTACTTAGTTCTTCCCTTGTTGGCAACCTCAGGTAGAAGTGATCTAAAAAGGTCAATTTATCCAAATATATATTTTTTAATTTTGCTACAGTCATTTCAGTACTGTTTATACTACTATATTGAACATTGTGGTTAAGACTTCCAGCTTATCCACTCACCAGATAATTGACCTTGGGCATGTATTTAATCTCTCCAAACCTTGGTTTCCATATATGTAACATGATCAATCATAATACTAGTGCCTAGCATTTGGCATCATTGTGAATATTCAATGGAGAGTACAGAGGGAAAGTTCAGTTTTATTATTATGAACTGATTTTACTTTTCCCTCCCACTCCCACACCCTGCTGTGGGACCCTGCAGACCAAGCACAGTTGTCTTCAGATGTGTGAAAACATTTATTTATTAATGTTCTCAAGAGTCTCAGTGAAAAAGCTTCATCTGTGACCATTACCTCAAGTTGGTCACTCTTGTAGTAATTTGTATGCCAGGATACAATCAGAACCAAATAGGGTGAAAGGTATTGTACATTGTCATCAGTTATCTGAAAATTCTCATGTATAAGTAAACTCAACCAGTGGTCAATCTGACAGAGTAAGGCCTGGCTTTAAACCAGTCATCTGAACATTTTAAGAGAGCATCTTTAATTTCAGGACCTACCTTTATTTTATGTTGCAAAACAAATGACCTCAGAGAAAATATATTTGCAATTAAAAGACTAAAATATCAATTTTTAAAAGATTTTTTTTAGTTTTGGCATACCAAATCTGAATTATTTATCTTCTTTTTTAATATTCTCACTTTCTTTTTTAAAAAATAACTTTTATGGAATTATAGAAAGAGAAGGAAAGGAGAGACAGACATACAGGTATCAATTTCTTGTTCCACTTATTGATGCATTTCATTTAATGGTTGTCTCTCATATGTGCCCCAACTGGGATCAAACCCACAACCTTGGCATGTCTGGACAATGCTCTAACCAACTGAGCTAGCCGGCCAGTGCCACATTCTCACTTTCTTAAGTCAACTGTAGCACTTGCTTTTAAAACAAGGTTTCTATACATTATTGACATTTTGGTCCAGATAACTTTGTTATCAGGTATTGTCCTTTGCATTGTAGATTATATAACAGCATCCCTGGTCTTTTCCATTTGACATACAAATAGCACACCTGCCCTTTCTCTCAAATTATGACAAATGAAAATGTCTCTGGAATGCCAAATGTGCTCTGAGCAGTGGCAAGGACATTCCTAGTCGAGAATCATCACTTTACAGTATCTTGTCCATTTTGAAGCCTCAATGCCAGAACGTGGGAAGAATTTCCTATTTTTCCTTTCTAAGGAAAATACAAGAAAATGATGGCCAAGGAAGATTTAGATTTAAAGAATGACGTGAGTCAATCCAACTCAACTTCCAGATATTTTGTAATATTTTTCTAGTGTAAGAAATTGTGTGTTTTACTTTTATTCACGTTAATTGATTTCCTCATTATCTGGACATAGCTTTTGCCTATGTTTTAATTTCTACTATAGATTCATACATTATACATTCAGGCTGAAGAATATATATATATATTTAAATAACATATTTTATTGATTATTTCATTACAGTTTTCCCCCTTCCCCCCTTCATTCCTCTCCACCCTGCACACCCC
>PVKM010000341.1:0-114984 GCA_004027735.1 Carollia perspicillata | reverse complement strand
ATAAGGACTTGGTAATGATGAACTCCTTTAACTTTACTTTATCTGGTAATCATTTTATCTGCCCTTACATTCTAAATGATAACTTTGCTAGGTGGAGTAATCTTGCTTGTAGGTCCTTGCTTTCTTGGCTGTTGTGACTCAGTTTGTTGGGCATCTATCCACAAAGTGAAAGATCATTGGATCAATTCCTAATCAAGGGCATGTACCTGGGTTGTGGTTTTTGTCCCTGGTTAAGGTGAATAAAAAAGACAACTGATCAATGTTTCTCTCTCTCTTTTTCTCCCTTCTTTCCTCTCTCCCTGAAAATAAATAAATAAAATATAAAAATAATAAAGACATGTCTTTGGTTTGAAAACAAATGATCACAGACAGCAATTCAAGTTCACATGAATAAACAAAGCACATTAATAAAGATAATAACACAATCATAAAAGACGATCCCTGGCTGGTGTGGCTCAGTGGATTGAGCACTGACCTGTGAATGAAAGGTTGCTGGTTCAATACCCAGTCAGGGCACAGGCCTGGCCTGCAGGCCAGGTCCCTGGTGAGTAGCGCACTAAAAGCAACTACACATTGATGTTTCTTTCCCTCTCTTCCTTCCTCTCTCTCTAAAAATACATAAATAAAAAATATTTTTAAAGACCATATGAATGCCTATTATTCTCCTTTCTTCTCTTACCTGATTTTAAAAGCAATTGTATAAAATAATATTCATATAACATATTGTTTGACTTATCACACACATAAATGCAATGTATGTGCAATATGTTTACCAAAAGCACCACAAAGGAAGTATATAAGAATAAATATAAAATAGGCTTAGAAATAGTGATGAACACAAAAGCAATAAATATGTTATATTTTTGACAATGTGTAGGAAGTACAACCCTCATACACTGCAGGTTAGAATGTAAAATGATGCAAGAACTTTGGAATGAAGTGTAACAATTCCTGAAATGATTAAACCAAGTTACCATATGACCCAGCAATTTTACTCCAAAGTATATATATAGGAAAAATGAAAACATGTCCATGGAAAAACTTGTTTGCAAATGTTTATAGCAGCATTGTTCATAATGGTCAAAGTTGGAAGCAACCCAAATATGCATCAAAATACAAACATACACAAAAGCATTATATCCATTCAATGAAATATTATTTGGCCATAAAAGGAAATGAAGTAATGATATACAAGGAGAGACCTACTAAAACAGAATTTCTTTATAAAAAACAATGTGTATTTATTGTTACACGTTTAAACTTCAGTCACCTTCAAAGTACTCTCCCTTTGACACAATATATCTATCAAGACATTTTTTCCACTGCTCAAAACAGTTTTTGAACTCACTAATTTTGATGCCTTTTACTGCTTCAACTGCTTTTTGTTTCACTTCTTCCACATCAGCAAAACATTTCACTTTGAGGATATTTTTCATCCAGGGAAACAAACAAAAAAAATAGTTGCTCAGGATGAGATCTAGTGAATAGGGAGGGTGGGACACTGGGGTAATGTTATTTTTGGTCAAAAACTCCTGAATACTCACAGCAATGTGGGCAAGTTCACTTATAAATCTCCCTCATGAAATGGGCAAACACACTAAAAAAGTCTTCAAAAAAAATTAACTAAAGTCAGACGTAACCTCTCATGACAACACCAGCTGGTACACTGATACAGATGCATTCTTAGAACACTCACTGAGTGGGAGAACTCTATACCCCCAGGGGCCCACCCTCCAGAAGACAATTCCATGTTTTTAAAAAATATTTATTTTAGAGGCAAGAAAGAAAGGATAAAGGGAGAGAAACATCAATGTGTGGTAGCCTCTTGCATGGCCCCTACTGGGGGCTTGTCCCACAACCCACACATGTGCTCTGACTGGTAATAAAACTGGTGACCCTTTAGTTTGCAGGCCAGCACTGAATCCACTGAGCAACATCAAGCAGGGTGATAATTCCATTTTGGGGAGGTACCCCCACAACTTTGTTGAACCATGAAAACATAATGCAAAGTGAAAGAAGCCAGTCAGAAAACACCACATACTATATCATTAAATGTATATGGAAATCCATAATAGAATATCTATAGAGACAGATAAGAGACTAGCAGTGTAGGAGGGCTGGGGAGTGACACACTTGAAGAGTCTTTCAAGATAAATTCTGTATATCTACTGACAAGAAAGCTATATCAACCAGGATGGTAAAGGAGTTTGTTAAATAAATGATAGTGAGGATAAAATATTTTCAGTACTTAGTTATTTTAGAGTTTTTATCCTGTCCCTAGTTAACTATTTTTAGCAGCCTTAAAATATGTCACTGCTTCTAATAATTAATTTGTGTGTCAACTTTGCTGGGCTATGATATCTAAATAGTCTGTGAACTATTAGTTAGTTTATCTAAACCATTATTCTGAATTGTTTTGTGAAAATGTTTTTTAAGGCAAGATAAACATTTAAATTAGTAGACTCTGAATAAAGCAGATTACCCTCCATGATATGGGTGGGCCTTATTCAATAAGTTGAAAGCTTTAAGAGAAAAGGACTGACTTCCCAAGATAAAGAGGAAATTCTGTTTGGATCTGAATGGCACTTCTTCCCTGTGTCCCCAGCCTTCCCTGTTTACCCTATAGATTTTGTGTTTTCTCAGCTTCCAAATTCCATCTCAATCTCTCTCTCTCTCTCTCTCTCTCTCTCTCTCTCTCTCTCTCTCTCTCTCTCTCTCTCTCTCTCTCTCTCTGTATATAAGAAGTCTGTCCAGAAAGTATCAGCCACAAAATATGAAAAATAGAAATATTTATTGAAAAAGATACAAGAAATATTGTGCACAGGACAATGATGCCTCAGCCCATTCCATTCAAAGTAGACACCTTGAGACCTCACACAGTTTTCATAATCATCATTGGCTTCCCCGCAGTATTCTCTTGAATGTCATTAATGCTCTGAAATCTCTTCCCTTCTGAAGGTGATTTTAATTTTGTGCTGAAAAACCAGAAGTAACTGGGCACCAAATTTGGGCTGTATGGGGGCTGAGTCACCTGGGTGACTTGATGTTTTCCAAAAATCTTTGCATGAGATGTGATTCATGAGCAAGCTGTGTTGTGATGAAGCTGCCAATCACCAGTTGAGCATACCTGTGGCTTTCTGAATTGCCCAAATTATTTCTGCAGAGAAATGTTCAAGCTTAATGTAAAAATTGATGCAGATTCATTGCTTTATTTGCTCAGTCATTTTGAATGCAACAGCCACACAGTACACATGCCTACTCAATGGAATGTACCACCCCCATTGGCTAGTACAGTAAAGTTGTTATTGCTTTATGCATGCACATTCCAGTCCACTCTCTTCGGCTTCTAGGTTATATTGATGTTGTGCAAACCGTTCTTATTATATTAACAATGACTGTACTTTTTTCAGGCTGAATAAAAATACATATATTCTAACAATCAATATTTATCAATCAGTAGATATCCCTTTTTTTCGTTCTCTGTAAAACCCTGACCCCTAATTAATATACTGCCCCAGACTTAGATATTAGTGAACTTGGAAGTGGTTACCTAGTTTTAATTACTAATTTTTCATTTTGTTCTACAAACCTTCCTCACTAATAAATAAACTTTGGGTCATATTTCTTTAGAGAATATTAGTATATGTCCATCTTCTTGTCAATTCACTGTTCTCACCAACTTTCCTCACTACCAATTTGGCCTTATTCTTTAAGCTTGGAATTTTGCTTTGCTCCTCTGTTCCTTTGTTGTAATTCCAAGACTGTGCCTTGGTCTGTGCCCCAACCCAGGACTTGGGAACCTTTGACCATACATTGATTCCTTGGATGTCAAAATTGCCCAAACAATTGGAAATCCCAGTGCCAACTACTGTCTAAATATTTATCTGAGTTTGTCCAATAGTCACATACATATCTCCTAGGGTTAATTGATTTTTTGGGATAGTTCCTTTATTATTGGTTCAGTTTTTCAGGTTAGAACTCACCTCATACTCTGTAAGTCATTTTTCCTATTTATTAGAAATTTGAATGTGCAGTTTTCCTAATAAATCATTTATATCTAAATTGACAGAGTAGTCACCTCAAGAAGTTCCAAATTTTATTCTTTTTCTAAGCAAAAGTTTGTGACCTCATAAAGAAAGAATGATTAAAGATAGGCATGAATTGAGTCAGTGGTAGGATCAGGAAAATCTTTGACTCCATATTCTATGATCCCACAAAATTTGCGAGTCTCCTGTAAAAAGCTTACCAGAAGTTTTTGAAATTCTTCTGGAAACATTAAATAACTTTTATTAACAACATTTTGACAAAGGGTAAACATATAGGGAACATAAATTGAATTTCTTTTACAGTGCTTCTCAAAAGTGGTGGTGGAAAAATGGAGACAACTGTTCTTGAACAATAATGACAAAAATGCTCCTCACCATAAATATAACTAAGTGCTAAGTTCCTCTAAGTATTTTTCGCTTTGAGCTAAGGAAAAATGTTAGCATGACATCAGATGTTTAATAAGCCAAAAATATGAATTCATTTGAAAATAGCTCATAAGAAACTGTTGAAACAAATTGAAAAATTGAACACAGCAACTGCCTTCTGAATCATCGCAGCAGAGTTCACTCACAGTACATTTCCAAGTCACTTTTAATTCTTGTTCTTTTGCCTAGGTTTTTGATTTTTTGACAAACCACAAAATATTGACAAAGAAATTGTAAGCACTCTCTCTAGGGAACTACTTTTTATCCTCATACTGGCTAACTGCCAATTTCTAGCCATCCTACTCTTGCAAAGACACTGGTAACTCCAGGCTGGGTTAGGAGATCTGTCTTTGTGTTCTCATAATACACTATGTTTATCATATCACCACTTAAAGCATTGAACTGTAATTGCCTGTTTATTAATCTCTTTTCTACTTCAGACTGTGAGTTCCTTAAGTATAAGAAGAATGTCTAGGAATGAGCTCAGGCCTGCGAACCAAACAACCATGGTTTGATTCCCAGTCAGGGCACATGGCTGGATTGAAGGCCAGGTCCCAGCAGGGGATGCAGAAGAGGCAACCATACATTGATATTTGTCTCCTTCATTACTCCCCTTCCCCTCTGAAGATAAATAAATAAAATCTTTTTAAAAAGAAGAATGCTATTTTATTCACTAATTCTGTGCCTTATTCACCTTGGTATCCCTAAGACCTATTAAATACCTGTGTATTTGCGTCCTAACCACACTGCTATTCTCTGTA
Source organism: Carollia perspicillata (assembly GCA_004027735.1). NCBI lineage: Eukaryota > Metazoa > Chordata > Mammalia > Chiroptera > Phyllostomidae > Carollia > Carollia perspicillata. The sequence goes on along the minus strand of PVKM010000341.1, from coordinate 109,751 downwards.
TCTGATTTTGTTAGTCAATGTTAACTAAATAGTAGCTAGAGAGAGGATGGATGGATGGACAGACTGATCAATAAATGGATGGAAAGATTAACATAAAGGAGATAGGTCTTGGTCTGGGCATTTAACATAGAAATGGTAGAACTATGTTCTGGGATAGAGTGCTAATCCAGGAACTCAATACTTTGGACATGTTTCAGGTACAAATTCAATTCAAGTGTTGAATGCCTAGCAAATGTAAACAAACAACAAGTCCATGATCCAGGGTTCCTGTCCTAGGTGTTAGACATAGTTTATACTGTTATCCTCCAGAAGCCTTTGCATAGTATTTGGATTTTTTTTATTATTGCCATTGGAAATTTTTAATTGTAGTAAATGCTTATACATGCCTTCCAGGGAAAGGACTTTTGACCTTTCCTTCATTTCCCTGATTTCTTTAAAATAAACTACTCCTTCCCTTTCCCTCCCAAAGCATTGTGTCTTCTTGGATTAGAATGCTTAGCACTTGCTGGCTGGTAAGGCCTGAGCAGAGGTAAAATAAGCACAGTCCCTGGCTCCAAGCCACACAGTCAATAGAAGACTTTACTATACAAAGCTGACTACATATGAGTCATAATGCGCCTATGTGCTTGCCTTCTCACTGGACTATGAGCTATGTGCTATTGGAGGATGAGGACCATTTGATTCATCTGTTTATCCTCAGTACCTGGCACAAGAGTATTGCTTAATCAACATAAATCAGACTCATAAGGATGCCAGTTATAAGATTTTTATTCTCAGGAGATGGATATATGATAGTTAGCTCTTCAGCAAATACTGAATATATACACCAATGACTCGGGTGCTAGAGATACTGTAATGAACAAAATAGACAAAGTAACTGTCCTCATGAAGCTGACATGCTAAAAGTGGAGACAGATAATAAATGAATAAACAAATAAATCATAAAATCCAGATGTTAATAGGCACCGTAAAACAAAATAAGTAGAACAAAAGAGAGTGGGTGAATTGGTGATTATACAATGTGGTAGTCAGGGAATGACTCTCTACAGTGATGATACTTGAGAAGATACATGAATAAATTATGATTAAGTCATAAAAATTCATGATGGAGGGTCATTCTAGGCAGAAGGAACTAAAAGTTACACTAAGGTAGTAAGATACTTTGTGTATACTGAAAGCAGATAAAAGGATAGCATGACTGAAACAGAAAAAGGATAAAAGGAATAAGAAAAGTTGTCAAGAAAGACAAAGGCCAGATTCTGCAAGGTATTATAAGCCATGACAACAAGTTTTGGCTTTATTTTAAGGGAGATTAGAAGCCATTATTGAGTTTTCAGGAAAGTGACATGATCTTTTATACTTTAAAAACCCATTCTAGTTTTGACAGGAAATGAATACTAGTTGTTCAAGAGTGAAAGCATGGTACCAAGTTAAAAAAATTTACAGTAATCTAGGAATATGATGTTGGTGGTTTAGACTGTGGTGGTAGAGGGAGACATACTGAAAAGTGATAATTTTGGAATAGTTTTGAAGTAGCGGCTTATTTTATGTAAAGTCGGAAAAAAGTGAAGAGTCAAAGTGGATGCCAAGTTGTGGTAGGGAGGTGCTAAGAAAAGCAGATCCTATTAACTGGGAGATAATTATGTTTCTGAAGAATCAATAGTTTGTTTACAGACATCCTAATTTTGAGATGTTTGTTAAACATCCAAATGTATATATGAAGTAGTTGATTAATACATGAATTAGAAGTTTGGGCAAATGACTTGAACAGGCAGTTCTCCAAGAAGGACACACAGAGGGTGCAGAGACACATGAAAAGATGCTCAGTATTGCTAGCTATCAGAGAGATGCAAAGTAAAACCACGATGAGATACCACTTTACACCAGTCAGAATGGCCATCATAAGCAAAGCAACAAACAATAAGTGTTGGAGAGGTTGTGGAGAAAAGGGGACCCTAGTTCACTGTTGGTGGGATTGCAGACTGGTACAACCACTATGGAAAACATTATGGAATTTTGTCAGAAAACTAAAACTGGAACTGCCTTTTGACCCAGCAAGTCCACTGCCAGGATTATATCCTAAGAACCCTGAAACACCAATCCAAAAGAACCTATGCACCCCAATGTTCATAGAAGCACAATTTACAATAGCCAAGTGCTGGAAGCAACCTAGGTGCCCATCAGTAAATGAATGGATCAAAAAACTATGGTACATTTATACCATGGAATTCTATGCAGCAGAAAGAAAGAAGGAGCTCCTACCCTTTGGAACAGCATGGATAGAACTGGAAAGCATTATACTAAGCAAGATAAGCCAGGTGATAAAAGACAAATACCATATGATCTCACCTTTAACAGGAACCTAAACAACAAAACAAACCAGCGAGCAAAATACAACCAAAGACACTGAAATAGAGAACAGGCTGACAGTGACCAGAGGGGAGAGGGGATGGAATTTCAGGGGAAAAGAGGAAGGATTTACAGGGGCAAGTATAAAGGACAAATGGACAAAAACAAGGGCAGGTAGAAAAGGGAGGGAGGTGGGGAGGGCTGGGTGGTGAGCTGGGATGGGAGTAAAAGGAAGAAAACTGTAGTTGAATGACAATTAAAATAAAAATAATAAAATTTTAAAAAATTAAAGAAAATAAGTTTGGGGGAGAAATTAGAGCTAAAGAGGTATATGGGCGTCAATAATATATATGTAGTATGAAAGATAATGGGACTGAATTAGATCATTTAACATGTAAGTACAAAGAAGAAAAGAGGGGTTCAAAGACTGGTCTCTGAGGACCTTTATGGATTCAATGTGAAGGAGAAAAGGATGATCTGAACAAATGGAAGATGGTGGCAAGATAGGTAGAAGCTGAGTGCACTTCCCCCTGCATATGAGTGAAACACCTATTCAATCTTCTGAGAAACAGAATGAACAGCCAACTGTATCTTAGCATGTAAGAATATTGGAGGCCAAAATTATAGAGGACATTGGAAAAATCAGATAGTAAGGAGAGTGCTTTGGATCAATAAGGTCCCAGAGACCAGTGAGGTGACTAGGGCAGCTGCAGCCCCAGGCCTGGCACATGCCGGATCTGCTACAGGATTCTTGGGAGAAAGCCAGGTCAACTGCTCCCTTCCCTGTCAAACAAGGCTTGAGCATCACCGGGAGGGTCCTGGATACTTGAAGTTGCAGAAGGGGAATAAGGATGATGTGGCAATAACACAGGGGCACTGTGCACCACCCAAGACTGCGGATACAGGCTGGGAAGAACTGGGCCCTGATGGCCTTGACTGGGGCAGTTCTGGGTCTGGTTGAAGAGTTGGGTTGTATGAGAGGCCAGACCCTTGTATGGAGCAGCAGGAGGAATTTTTCAAAAAGACAATGAAGAAAAGAGGCACTCAGTGTGTGTTTGGGGAATTCTTCTGGTGCAGCCACCCCCGCCTCCCCCGGCTGCTCCTGAGCAGCCTCCACAGCCTCAGCTGTGGGTCTACCTCTGCTGCCAGGACCACGATTGCTCCCCTAACCCTACACCCAGTAGCAGAAGGTGCCCAGACACACTTGCAACCCCAGAGGTCTACCATTGACCCAGCTTCCTGACCCCAGGGCCTGGCTGCTGCCATAGTGGCTGCATGCCCACACCTGAAACCTCCTCCAGGAAGTTTGCATTCAAACCCGGGACCCAGTAGCAGTCCAACTCTAGCAGGTGAGGCAGAACACCCACACCCCAGCCCTGAGGGTGGAGTGTGCCTGACTCTACTGCCCCAGCCCCTGAGACTGCTGCTGTGAAGGCCACACACTCACACCTGAGGCCAGTGGGACAGTGTGCACTTGAAGCCCTGGCTCAGTGGCTGCCCATCCTGCCAAAGCAGAGGAGGCCAAACAATCACAGCCCACAGGCCCAGGGACAGTGCATGCAAGAACCTCTGGTCCAGCAGATGCTCATCCAACCTCACTGCCCAGAGGAACCTGAGCCCAAACCCACCAATCCCCCCTCAGATTGATGCAGCCAAGAAGACCAGTAGAACTGTTTTGGCTGGTTTAAAGCCAACAGGTTTACTTTTTTCTTCTTATTTAATTTTTTAAATTTATTTAAATTCCTTATTTCTTTCTTTCCTTCTTTCCTCTTTCATTCATTCTTCCTTTCTTCTTTTTTACCTTTTTAAATTCCTTCTTTCTTTTCTTCCTTCCTTTTTATTCTTTTTTCTTCCTTTAAAAAAAATTCCTTCTTCCTTCCGTCCCTGTTTTTCCTTTTTTTTTATTCCACAAGTGAGACCATATAACCTGGAGCTGTGAAAGAACAAGAGTAAGACAAAAAGAGAGGTCATCCCAACAACTGACACAGTGAGGAAAATTTCACTCTGCTACTCTAGAGAACTTGAAAGTTATTGTATATTATTATTATTATTATTATTATTATTATTATTATTATTATTGATTTGTTTTTACATATTTTATTTTATTAGTATTTTTATTTATCTTCTTTCTGTTTAATTTTCCTCACTTGGTTTGTGAAATTGCATTGTTTGACTGGTTTCCGTTCTCCTCTCTTTCTTAGTGTATTTTTAATTTTCCATCTTTTACTTTACTTGTGTTCCAATAGCACACTACTCTAGCTCCTGTACTTTCTATTCTTATTATTCAGATCACATAGATTCAATCATATGATTGTTGCTCCATTAGTATTGTAAAAATTTCTCTTCCATACAATTGTAAATACTACCTAGCACCCCTATCAGACCTTGTTTCACTTCACTGTTTCTGGAACTTCAATAATATTGAGGTTAACTCTATTCTCTCACAAACTATGCCTATTTTTTATCCTTTACTCTCACTTTACCTCATAATCTGACCTCTCACAAGCTCACTGCTTTCTACATACCAACTCACAGCCCTCCCTCCCCCCCAAAACAGTCTTATCCCTTTTCCATCCTTTCTAAAAACTGGCTAGTTGGGTGAAATACTATGGTTAATATTATACATATCCAAAGAACATCATATATCTTCTCTATGGGTTGGTACTTTAAATACCATAGAATACATTCTTGCTGTATTAAACCATTTTGTCTTTCCCCTCCAACTGAATGCAAACAAACAGAGGGAAGACAAAGAAACAATCCCTAAAAGAAAGGAAAGGAAGGGGCCTCAGAAAGAATGCCAAATGAAATAGAGGCAAGTCAACTATCACATATTGAGTTCAAAGCAATGGTTATCAGGAAGCTAAATGAGTTCACAGAGAATTACCAAAAACTACAGGGAAAGTACAATGAACTCACTGCAAATTATATCAACATGAAAACAGAAATAGAAACTATCAACAAGGGCCAAGAGGAAATGAAGAATACAAATTCTGAATTAAAGAACATAGTAGAAGGAATCAAAAGCAAGCCACATGAAGCAGAGGATTGGATAAGCAAGCTGGAGAACAAAGTAGAAAGAAACACACAGAAAGAAGTAGAAAAAGGAAAAGAGACTGTGAAAGATTGAAGAGGGGTTAAGAGAAATGCAGGACAACATGAAATGTAATAATATCCATGTAATAGGGATACCAGAAGTAGGAGAAGAAAAAGAACAAGGGATAGAAAAACTATGTGAAAAGTAATGTTAGAAAGCTTCCCTAAATTAATGAGAGAATAAGTCACACAAATCAAGAGGAACCCAAAGAGGCCCACTTCAAGACACATCATAATTAAAATGGCAAAATTGCCACATAAAGAGAGAATCTTAAAGGCAGCAAGGGAAAAATAGGAAATAACATACAAGGGAGCCCCCATAAAGCTAGCAGCTGATTCTCAAGGGAAACACTCCAAGCCAGAAGAGAACGACAAAAAATATTCCAACTAATGAAAACCACAAGCCTGCAATCAAAACTACTTTATCCAGCAAGGCTCTCAATTAAATGAAAAACCAAATTAGAAGTGCCTCAGACAAAAGAAGTCTCAAAAAATATACATCCCCCAAACCAGCTCTGCAAGAGATGCTAAAGGGATTGCTTTAAAAACAGAAAGAAAAACAGAGAGAGAGGAAAACAGATATGAAATATGGCAATGAATAAGTACCTATCAGTAATAACAATAAATATAAGTGGATTAAATGCCCCAACAAAAACATAGACAAGCAGAATGGATAAGAAAGCATGACCCACACATATGCTACCTACAAGAGAGCCACTTTACAACAAAATATCTACACAGACTGAAATTGAAGGGCTGAAAACAAATATTACAAGCAAATAGACAGGGGGAAAAAAGCCGGGTTGGCAATGCTCCTATCAGACAAAATACATTTTTAAAAAAGAACCATTAAAACAGCCCCAGAAGGTCACTTCATAATACTCAAGGGAAGATACCACCAAGAAGACATAAACATTGTAAATACATATGCTACCCAATATAGGAGACCCAAATGCATAAAAAATATATATATATTGGAGGACTTCAAGAAAGGTATTGACAGCAACACAATAATAGTGGGGGGGGGATTTTAACACCCCACTGACAAAAATGGATAGATCTTCCAAACAAAATATCAATGAAAATATTGGGGGATTGAACAGTGCCCTAGATGAAGTGAACTTAACTGATATATGTAAAGCCCTTTACCCCAAGGAAGCAAAATACACATTCTTTTCAAATGCACATGGAATCTATTCAAAGATAGACCACATGATAGGACACAAACAAACCTCAACAAATACAAGAAAATTGAAATTATATCACACACTTTTTTGACCACAAAGGACTGAAACTAGAAACCAACCTGAAGGAAAAAACCCCAAATATTCAAACTCATGAAGATTGAATAGCGTGTTATTAAACAATGAATGGGTCAAGAATAAGATTAAGGAAGAAAAAAAAGTTTCTGGAAACAAATCTAAATGAACTCACAACAACCCAAAACTTATGGGACACAGTGAAGGAAATCCTGAGAGAAGAGTTCATAGCGATACAGGCCAAAAAAAAATTATCAGGTTGTTTATTTGAAATGTTTATATATATATATATATATATACATTTATTTCAAATAAACAACCTGACCCCATGGCTATAAGAACTTGAACAAAAACAAAGACAGTCCAGAGTAAGTAGAAAGAAGTAAATAACCAAGATCAGAGCAGAATTAAATGAAATAGAGGCTAAAAGCACAATTTTAAGAATCAATAAGTCCAGGAGCTGGTTCTTTGTATATTTAAACAAAATTGGCAAGCCTTTAAGTAGACACATCATGAAAAAAAAAGAGAGAGGAATCAAATAAGCACGATTTGAAATAAAGAGGGGAGATGCAACTCAACTGACACCACAGAAATACAAAGGATTGTAAAAAATTACTATGAAGAACTGTATGCCAAGAAATTTGAAAATCTATGTGAAATGGACAAATTTCTAGAAAAACATAATCTTCCAAAACTCAATGAAAAAAAAGAAAGCTTGAGCAGACCAAAAGCAGCTTATGAAATTGAAGAACTAATAAAAAAATCTTCCTACACACAAAAGCCCTGGACCAGATGGTTTCACAGGAGAATTTTACACAGCATTTAAGGAAGAGTTAACCCCTATCCTTACAGAAAATTCCAAAATATTCAAGAAGTTGTAAGGCTCCCAAACTTTTTTTTATGAAGCAAGTATAAACCTTATCCCCAAACCAGTAACATTTACATTTAAAAGATCATACAAATTGATTGAGTGGGGTTCATCTCAGGGATGAAAGGATGGTACAATATTTACAAATAAATAAACATAACATATTACATAAACAAAATGAAAGTGAAAAATCACATGATCATATGCATTGCTGCAGAAAAGGTATTTGGTAAGGTGTAGCACTCATTTAAAATAAAAAAAAAACACTCAGCAAAGTGGGAATAGATGGAGCATTCCTCAATATAATAAAGACCATATATGAGAGACCTATAGCCAACATCATACTCAATGGGCAAAAACTTAGAGCTTTCCCACTATGATCAGGAAAAAAACAAGGATGTCTGCTTTCCCCACTTCTACTCAACATAGTATTGGAAGTCCTAGCCACAACAATCAGACGAGAAAAAAGAAATAAAAGGCATCCAAATTAGAAAGGAGGAAGTAAAACTTTCACTGTTTGCAAAGGACATGATAGAGTAAATAGAAAATCCTATAGACTCCCCCAAAAAACTACTTGACCTAATAAGTGACTTTCACAAAACACCAGGATACAAAGTCAATATTAAGAAACCAAAGGCATTTTTGTATACGAACAATGAAATATTAAAAACATAAATCAGGAAAAAATCCCATTTGCTATAGCAAAAAGAAAAATAAAATACCTAGGAATAAACCTAACCAAGGAGGTAAAGATCTGTACTCAGAAAACTACATAACACTATAAATTAAGAAATTAAGGGAGACAAACAAATGGAAGCATGAAACATGCTCAAGGATTGCAAAAATTAACATCATGAAAATGTGCATACTACCCAAAGCAATTTATAGATTCAATGTAATCCCTGTTAAAGTGCCAATGACATGTTTCACAGATGTAGAACAAACATTTCAAAATTATACGGAACCATAAATGACCCTGACTATCCACAACAATTTTGAGAAAGAAGAACAAAGTAGGAGGGACCACAGTACCTGATGTCAAACTGTATTACAAGGCCACTGTGATCAAACAGCCTAGTACTGTGATAAGAGCAGACACATAGATCAATGGAACAGAATAGAGAGCCCTGAAATAAATGCAAGCCTCTAAGATCAATGGATATTTGACAAAAAGAGAAAAAGCATAAAATGGAGTAAAAATAGACTTTTCAACAATGCTGTTGGGAGATCTGAACAGCTACATGCACAAAATGAAACTCGATCACCAACTTACACCATACACAAATATAAATTCAAGATGGATTAAAGACTTAAATATAAGTTGTGACACCATAAAAGTTTTAGAAGAAAATATTGGTAGGAAAATCTCAGACATTCCATGCAGCAACATCTTCACTGATATAGCCCGCAAATCAAGGGACATAAAGGAAATAATAAACATATGGGACTTCCTGAAATTAAAAAGCTTCTGCATAGCCAAAGAAAACACCATTAAAACGAAAAAAGAATCAACTATATGGGAAAACATATTTGCCAAAGATACCTCAGATAAGGTTTTGATCTCCAAAATATATAAAGAACTGATATGACTCCACTCCAGGAAGACAAAAAACCCAATTAAAAAATGGCTAAAAGTCTTGAACAGACATTTCTCCAACGAGGACACACAGAGGTCTCAGGGACATATGTAAGGATGTTCACCATCACTAGCTATCAGAGAAATGAAAGTTAAAACCATAAATAAGATACCACTTCCCGCCAGTCAGACTGGCCATCATAAACAAAGAAAGAAACAAGTGTTGGAAATGATGTAGAGAAAAGGTAACTCTAGTGCACTGTTGGTGGGAATGCAGACTGTTTGCAGTCACTATGGAAAACAGTATGGAATTTTCTCAGAAAACTAAAAACGGAACTGCCTTTTGACCCAGCAATCCCACTGCTGGGATTATATCTCAAGAACCCTGAGACACAAATCCAAAAGAACCTATGCACCCCAATGTTCATAGCAGCACAATTTACAATTGCCAAGTGCTGGAAGCAACCTAGGTTCCCATCAGTAAATCAATGGATCAAAAAACTATGGTACATTTACACGATGTAATACTACACAGCAGAGAGAAAGAAGGAGCTCCTACCTTTTGCAACAGCATGGATGGAACTGGAAAGCATTATGCTAAGTAAATTAAACCAGTTGGTGAGGGACAGATACCATATGATTTCACCTGGAACTGGAACATAATCAACAAAAGAATAAAACAAGCAAAATATAGGCAGAGACAGAAATTAAGAACAATTGGGCAGTAACCAGAGGGTAGGCGGGAGGGGATAATGAGGGTAAGTATTTTCAGGAACTACTATGAGGGAAACATGGACACAACAGAGCGGGGGATGGAGGCAAAGTAGGGAAGTGTTTTTGTCTGGAGTGGCGGGAGTGGTTGAGGGAATATGCAGATAACTGTAATTGAACAAAAATAAAATAATTATTTTTTAAAAGTTAATTAAAACAGGATATTGAAAAGATATCTGTAAAAAAAGGATAATCTGATTTATCCAAAAAATAAATACAAAATGTTAAGTTGTTGTCAAATATAGAATGTATCATAGATTATAATATTACATATTGTACTTTATGCAAAATGAGAAGAAACATGTATTCATTCATTTAACAAATATTGATCATGTGTCTACTATGTGCCTACCAGTGCTGGGAATCATTTTAGGTTCTAAGGATGCAGCAGTGAAGAAAGGAACAACAGATTCAATTATTTGTATTAATGCAATTTTCACTCGATTGGAAAAAGCAGATAATAAGTAAGGTCATTAAGCAAACTATAATATACACAGTCATAATAGTTGCCCAAATAAAGTTAAAGTGGAAGAGGTCTTTGCACAGCCCTTCTCTGTTGGATGCTCTTACCACAAAAGTATATATGACTGGCTACCTTTAACACTTTCAACTTTGTTCTAATATCATCCTCTCAGTTAGGATCTCCTTAACATTTTTAAAAGATTTTATTTATTTATTTATTTATTTTCAGAGAAAGGAGGGAGAAAAACAGGGAGACAAACATCAATGTGTGGTTGCCTCTCAGGTGTCCCCAGCTGGGGACATGGTCTGAAACACAGACATGTTCCTTGACTGGGAATCAAACTTGCGAACCTTTGGTTTGTAGGCTGGTGATCAATGCACTGAGCCACACCAGCAGGGCCTCCTTAGGATTTTTATTTAAAATTCCATATCCTCCCTCCTACCCTCTGGATTTGTCTCACTTACTTTATTGCTACACATTTTTTTCTGTAAATTGTACAATAATCTGATTTTATATTTTTGTTGCATATTTATGTTTATTTATTTATTATCTGTCTCCCTTAGAGTAGCAAGTCCATGGTGCAGGAATTTAACTTTAACTTTGCTATGTGTTGTTCTACTCCAGACCTAGGATATTACCTGGCATGCGCTAGATAATAAGTATTTTCTGAAAAAAATGAGTGAATTGTTTTATCATCAGTGAGAGCAAATTACCATGATAATTATTGAGAACATACTGTATCTTACCAACTACTTTTAGTATTGCTCCAAAAAAAAAGGGTGACTGTATCTTTTTGAGCTTCTGGTAAATTTAACAATGGAGAAAGAAGACATTCTATGAAAATACATGAGTTGGTTAAAGAGAGTTAAATAATGCAAATTATCTTTAGATTTTAAATTCTATGACAGAAAGTAATATAATTCTTAATTAAATACTTAATTTAGTTTTGTCATAGGTTTCCTATAAATATTGCTCAAATGAATGACTTAAGTAGAATTATAAATTTTATGTATTGAATTCACCTTTATGGTACACTGGACTTGTCGTGTAGATGTTAACAGCATGCTGATGCCCATTTTATAAAATTCAGTGTGATTTTACTATTTGAAATACACATGAAAGCTAAGCATTGTACTCTTACATTCAAGAAATAAAGATAATCTTTTCTCTGAGGACTGGGTGCCAAAATTTTGATCATGCATTCAACCCTCAATTATAACATCATTCCAAAGTTAAAGTATGATCTTATTCATATTTTGATTTATAATGGTTTCTAGGTAAACACAGAGGTAAAAAAATAACTATTTTCTTATCAAATTTGTTGGTAAGGAAATTTGTGGTTCATTTTAAAATTTCCATTACATTTTAACAAAAAATGTACTTGCTTTGACAAAATGCTCCAGGAGGCAAATATGTGAAATAATTAGAATGCAATATATCCAGCTATCATATTAAAGGTATGGACATGATACTATAAATAGAGAGAAAAACTTAACTTTGCTTGAGGAAGTTAGATAAAATTTTATAAAATAAATTACATTTCAGCTAAGATCAGGCTTTTTTTTTTATATGAAGATGGGAGATGGGGTCATGAAGGGAGCATTTCAGGTAAACACAACATAACAGAGGTAATGCAATTATATAAGAGTTGCCTAACAACAAAAATTTCACTGGAGACAAAAAATATTTTATGGAAATGAAGGAAGTTTTCATGGGAAGTGAAACTTAGATAAGTGAAGAACCAAGGTAAGAAAATGAAGGGACTTTTGGTCCACACTGATGCACTTGGATTTTTTTGACAAATATGTTTAAGGTAGCAAAATGTGTTTTAGAAATCCCACTACAAGTAGTCCCTGGAGGTTAGAGAGGAACAGGAGAGAATACACACATGGAGACAAGTTAGCAGGTATTAGGAACAATAGTACTCTTGAGACATGATGTACAACTGGATATGGAGGTAAGAAGTTTGACATGAAAAATATTTCTACGACACAACCACTTTATAATTTAAGTCAAAGCTAATATTAGATTAAAAATGCACACAGAGGAACACAGGTACAAAAGGAAAAATAGGAAAGAATAAGTACCTTTCAGTAGTAACATTAAATGTAAGTTGATTAAACACTCCAATCAAAGGACATAGGGTGGGGCAGGAGGCAGGTTGGGGTGAAAATGCAGACAATTGTACTTGAACAACAATAAAAAAAGACATACAGCAGCAGAATGGATAAGAAAACATGACCCACGTATATGGGTCCAAAGAAAATACCAAACTCAGTACAAAAGACATACACAGACTGAGAGTAAGTGGTTGGAAAATAAATCATCAAAGCATATAGGCAGGAAAAAAAGGCTGGGGAGCAATACTTACATCAGAAAAACTGATTTCAAAACAAGGGTCATAACAAGAGACAAAGAAGACCATTTCATGATTCTAAAATAAATAATCCAGCAGTAAGCTATAAACACTGTAAACATATATACATCCAACATAGTAGCACCCAAATATATATTTTAAAAATCTTGGACCTGGCTGGTGTGTCTCAGTGGGTTCAGCACCAGCCTGCAAAACAGAGGGTCACTGGTTTGATTCCCAGGCAGGGCACATGCCTGGGTTGCCAGCCAGGTCCCCAGTCATGGGTGTGTGATAGGCAACCACACATTGATGCTTCTCTCCCCCTATTTCACCCTCTCTTCCCCTCTCTCTAAAAATAAATAAATAAAATATTTTTAAAAATTTTGGGGGGCTTCAAGAAGATATTGACATCAACACACTTACAGTGTGAGATTTTTAAACCCCATTGTCAACAGTGGATAGATCTTCCAAACAGTGAATCAACAAGGGCATTGAGGCATTGAACAACACAATAGATTAAATGGGCTTAACTGAAAAATATGGGATATTTCACTCCAAATAATCAAAATATATATTATTCCCAAATGCATATGGAATATTTTTAAAGTCAGACCACAAGATAGTACACAAAACCAGACTCAACAGATTCAAGAAAATTGAAAACATATCAAACATTTGCTGGAATCACAATTTCTTGAAACAAGAAAACAACTGGAAGCAAAAAAAAAAAAAAAACAAACAAACAAACAAACTCAAAGGCAGTCAAATACATGAGACTGAGTAACATGTTATTAAACAATGAATGGATAAAAAGTGAGATCAAGGGAGAATTCAAAAAGTTTCTGAAATCAAATAAAATAAACACACAATAACACAAAACCCATGGATCACAGCAAAGGCAGTCTTGAAAATGAAGTTCATAGCAATACAGGCCTACCTAAAAAATGAAAAAAAAATTCAAATAAAAGATCAAAACCTACATTCACACAAACTAGAGGAACAACAACAAGCAAAACCTATAGCAATTATAAGGGAGGAAATAATCGAGATTAGTGAAGAATTAAACGATAAAGAGACAAAAAGAACAATCCAAAGGATCAATAAATCCAGGAGCTGGTTCTCTAAAAGATAAACAAAATTGACAAGTCTTTAACCAGACTCATAAAAAAGAAAGAAAGAAAGAAAGAAAGAAAGAAAGAAAGAAAGAAAGAAAGAAAGAAAGAAAGGAGTACCTAAATAAATAAAATCAGAAAAAAAGAGGCAAAAATACAACCAATACTACAGAACTACAAAGGATCATTAAAAATTATTACCATCAAAGCAAAGAATTTTGGAAACTTGGGTGACATAGGCAAATTTATAGAAATATGTAATCCTCCATAACTGAATTCAGAAAAAGCAGAAAACCTTAATGGACCTTAATGGACCTTAATTCATTCATTATTTAAATGAAAGTAGTAATAAAAAAAAAGTCCCAGCACACAAAAGTCTTGGGCCAGGTGGATTCATAGGAAAATTTTACCAAATATTTATAGAAGAGCAAACCTGATTATTTTCAATCTATTATGAATAATCCAAGAAGAGGAAAGACTGCCAAACTTTTTATGAGGCCAAAATTATCCTAATCTCAAAACCAAATAAAGACACCAGAAAGAAAGAAATCTACAAGCCAATATTATTAATGAACATAGGTGTCAGAAATCTCAACAACATATTTACAAACTGAATCCAGTAATACATTAAAAAGATCATACAACATGATCAAGTGGGGTTCATCCCAGGGATGTAAAAATGGAAATCAATAAATGTAATAAATTACAAAAAAAGACACAAACAGCATGGACATATTAACATACACAACACCCATTTATGACAATAGAACACTTAGCAAAATGGGATGGAGGGAGCATACCTCAAGATAAAAAAGGCCAAATATGAGAAACTTACCACCAATATCATACTCAGTGGGCAAAAACTAAAAGTATTACTCCTAAGTTCAGGAATAAGACAAGGATGCCTGCTTTCCCCACTTCTACTCAACATAGTATTGGAATATCTAGGCACAGAAAGCAGACAAGAAAAAGAAATAAAAGGCATCAAAGTTGGAAAGGAGGAAACAAAACTGTCATTGTTGGCAGATAGTGTCCATAGAAAACCCTACAGACTTGACTAAGAAACTACTTAACTAATGAATTTGGCAAAACAGTGGGATACAAAGTCAACATTCAGAAATTGAAGGTATTTTTGCATACCAATAGCAAAATATCAGACACAGAAATCAGGGAAAAATTCCATTTACTCCAGTAACAAAATTTTTTTAAAAAATAGGAATAAACGTAACTAAGGAGGTAAAGACCTGTACTCAGAAAACTACACATCAGTGAAGAAATTAATGAAGGTGCAAATAAATGGAAACATGTACTGGGTTCAAGAATTTGAAGAATTAACATCACCAAAATGCCCTTACTACCTAAAGCAATCTATAGATGCAATGCGATCCTTATCAAAATACCAATGGTATATTTCACAGACGTAAAACAAACATTTCAAAAATTTATATGGAACCATAAAGGACCCTGACTAGCGATATCAATTTTGAGAAAGAAGAGCAAGTAGGAGGGATCATAATACCTAATATCAAACTATATTACAAGGCCCTTGTAATCAAAACAGCCTGGTACTGGCATAAAAACAGACACCAATGGAACAGGATAGAGACCTGAGAAATAAACCCATGTCAGTAGTCAGTATTTGATAAAGGGGGCAGCAACATAAAATAGAGTAAAAATAACTTCTTCAATAAATGGTGTTGGGAGATCTGAACAAATATGTGCCCCCCAAAATAAACTAGACCCCAAAATACACCATACACCAAAACAAACTCAAGTTGGATAAAGGGCTTAAATATGACTAGTGACATCATAAAAGTCTTAGAAGAAAACATAGGCAAAACAAGTTCAGATATCAGAGGTAGCAACATTTTTATAGATATGTACTAGCAAGGAACATAAAGGAAAGAATAAGCAAATGAAACTAAATCAAACTAAAAAGCTTCTGCACAGGTAAATAAAACATCAGCAAAATGGAAAGGGAACCAACCATATTGGAAAATATATTTGCCAGTGATACCTCAGACAAGGGTTGGTCTCCAAAATATATAAAGAACTCATATAACTCCACTCCAGGAAGACAAAAGTCCAGTTAAAAAATGGGCAAAGGACCTGAACAGACTCTTCTCCAAGGAGGACATACAGAGGGCCCAGAGATAGGAAAAGATGCTCAGTATCACTAGCCATCAGTGACATGCAGATTAAAACCACAATGAGATATCCCTTTACACAGGTCAGAATGGCCACCATTAATAAATCAACAAACAACACCTTTTGGCAAGGCTGTGGAGAAAAGGGAACTCTAGTGCGCTGTTGGTGGGAATGCAGACTGGTGCAGCCACTGTAGAAAACAGTATAGGATTTCCTCAAAAAGCTAAAGATGGAACTGCCTTTCAATCCAGCAATCCAACTTCTGGGACTATCTCCTAAGAATCCTGAATCACCAATTGAAAAGAATTTATGCACCCTAATGTTCATAGCAGCACAATTTACAATAGCCAAGTTCTAGAAACAGCCTAAGTACCTATGAGGAAATGAGCGGATTGAAAAACTATGGTACATTTCCACAATTGAATACCATATAACAGAAAGAAAGAAGGAACTCCTACCCTTCACAACAGAACTGATGGAACTGGAGAGCATTTTGCTAGGTGAAATAAGCCAGGCAGTAAAAGACAAATACCACATGATCTCATCTTTAACTGGAACATAATCAACAAAACAAATAAATGAACAAAATAGAACCAGACACTTGGGAATAAAGAACAAACTGACAGTGACCATAGAGTAGGTAGGAGGGATTTTCAGGGGAAATAAGGGTAAGAGGCAAGCAAAGGAACACAAATAGAGGTCTCAAGGGAATGGACAATGGGAGGATTGACTGTGGGAGTGGGGGTGATGGGTTTGGGATGATCACTGAGGAAAAATATGGGACAATTATAACTGAACAACAATAAATAAAAAGAAAAACATTTTAAAAAGTGAAAATACATAAGTGGAATTTCAAAACTGCACACTCAAAAATAAGATAAACTATCTGTGAACCAGAAATATTTCAAACACATATAATGCTAAGTAGTCCTGAAATCCTGGTCCTTCTATGCTTCAGAAATATATACCATATTATTATATCACACTGTCTAATTTTAAAATAAAACTAATCAAATACAAATTAAAATACAATATTAAGAATTGTGGAGTTGTAAGGGACCCTGGATATTATATTTCCCAGTTTCCTCCCATACCCAGAAAAGTTTCTGCTTTTGTTTCTCACATAAGTGTTCAACTCAGCTGTATATCCTTCAGTGACAAAGAGTGGAGAAGTTCCCATCAGCTGGGAACTGTGCTAGGTGGTTCACAGATACTATCTCATATAGTTTTCAAAATATGGCTCTAGCAGGTAGGTCATTTTATTAACAAGGAAATGGAGCTCACACATTTTAAGTAACACCAAGAGTCACATGGTTATTAAGTGTTGGGGCCCAGGTACAATACATTTTTTTACCTTACTTCAAATCCCACATTCTGCTAATTAATAAAGTCATTCTAACTCATTACTTTATAAGATAGCTCCTCCCAAAATTCTAATTATTACTCAAATAAAGCTTTCTTACATCTGAATATCAACTCCCTTTATTTCTAAATCACTCTTCCACAATATATGTACATACAGTTTGTAAGGACCATCATCATGATACCTACAAGTCTTCTCTGTGTTGAATGTCCTAAGTTACCTCTCCAGACCCTCACCAAACAGTGCACAAGCTTCTTACATTGTGATGGTCTCTATATTACTCCAATTTGCCCATGGCCAATTTCACATAATATAATAATGACTTAATACTTTGTTCGTGAACTTTTGAGCTTCATCTGCTGTGTGGAATCATAGGACTTAACATCACTATTTAAAAACAAACTCTTCCAATGAATGATAGAATAGATAGGTTCATAGAAGCTTCAGTTACAAATTTACATGGATAAATTTCAAAGGGTTGATCATTATGGGAATGTCACCATACTTTGTGACATGGAGCTAAGTCCTTTGACTCAGAGCCAAAACACTGTACATATATGTTATATCAGAGAAAATAGGTCAGGCAGATATTTTATTTATTATGTTTTATAATCATTTATTTCTAACGATAAAAAATAATCACTTTTAAAAAAGTAATGCTAACTGACTGTAGAAATTTCAGAGAATGTGATAAGAAGTCCAAAAATTTTTAATCCTACTACCCAGAGAATCACTGTCCACATGTTGGCATGTTTTCCTTCAGTTACATACTGTGACCTGAGTAGCTGACACCATGCACACATCTTGGTGTACTACTCTGCATACTTAATGTTACACCATCAGCACGGTCATTAAAAATCACCTGTGAGGATCATTTTTACAACTTCATTTCTTTATATTAGAAAGCTCTGCTATTGTTTACTTTTTCATTCTCTTAAAGTTATACCCTTATGCTCTTTCCAGGTTCTACACTCTACAAGCAATGCCATGTTTAACATCTGTGCGAATAGATTTCTGTCAGCATTTTAAACTATGTCCTTAGGATAAACTTTCAGTTAGGTATTTTAGAAGCAGGTTTTTTTTTTTTGTTTTGTTTTGTTTTTTTGGTTTTTGAAGTCTCTTGAACTGTCACATTCTTAAACTGAGCTGGCTAGGGGTGGAGGAGTTATTTGACTGTGGGTATGTTAAAGGGAATGGGCTTTGAGGCAGAGGCCTGTTCATCTAAAAAAATTGTAGTTTTTGAATAAACAACCCCTTTCCTGTTTCACAAAACCTCTGCCTCTGGAGTTTATTGGCAGTGAGCAGTAGAATCCCACATGGCTGTATGGTAACATGATTATATGTAAACATTATATCATCGTCAATTTTCTGGTTAGTTATAGTTTCCCCATGTAGCATTTGGTGAAAACTAGATGAAAGGTACACAGGATATCTCTGTACTATTTTAGCAAATTTCTGTGACTCTAAAATTAATAAAACACAAAAAGTTAAAAATAAATATAGATCACCACCAACAGAATACTAGAGTTCCCTTTCCTCCACAACCTACAAATACTTGTAGTTTGTTGATTTGTTTATGATGGACATTCTCACTGGTATGAAGTGATAACACATTGTGGTTTTATTTATGTTTGAGGGGCTAATTTATTTATTTATTTAAACATAAAGATACATACATTTTATTTTTTAAAGATTTTATTTACTTATTTTTAGAGAGAAGGGAAAGGAGGGAGAAAGAGAGGGAAAGAAACATCAAACTGTGGTTGCCTTTCAAGTGGCCCCCACTGGGGACCTTACCTGAAGCCCAGGCATGCACCCTGACCAGGAATTGAACTGGCAATCCTTTGGTTCACAGCCTACACTCAATTCACTGAGCTACACCAGCCAGGGCTATTGTCTTTTATTTTCATTTTTATTTATTTTCTAATTTTTTTATTGATGTTGAAGTACAGTTGTCTCAATTTCCCCACCACCACTCCCTCACATTCTAGCCATCCTCACTTCTCATGCTTGATCCTCCACCCCTTTGGTTTTGTGCATGTGACCTTTATGGTTGTGCTTGAAAACACTTCCCCCTTTTCCACACATTATCCCCTCCAACCACCCCTCTTGTTCCTGTCAGTTTGTTCTTAATTTCACTGTCTCTGGTTATATTTTGCTTGATCATTTGTTTTGTTGATTAGGTTCCACTTATAGGTCAGATTATATGGTATTTGTCTTTCACCACCTTGCTTATTTCACTTAGCATAATGCCCTCCAGTTTCATCCATACTGTTGCAAAGAGTATGAGATCCTTCTTTTTGTTTTGCTGTGTAGTGTTCCATCATGTAAATGTACCATAGTTTTTTGCTCCATTCATTTACTGAAGAGCACTTAGATTGCTTCCAACACTTGACTATTGTAAATTGTGCTGCTATGAATATCAGGGTGCATAGTTTCTTCTGAATTGGTGTTTCAGGGTTCTTAGGGAATAACCCCTGCAAGTGTAATTGCTTGGTCAATAGGCAATTCCATTTTTAATTATCTTTTTTTTAATTGATGTTCAAACACAGTTGTCTCTATTCCCCACCACCCATATTTTTAGTTTTCTGAGGAAATTCCGTGCTGTTTTCCACAGTGGTTGTACTAGTTTGCATTCCCACCAACAGTGCATTAGGGTATCCTCTTCTGCACAGCCTCTCCAACACATATTTGTTAATTTGTTTATGATGGCCATTCTGACCAGTGTTCCATTGGTTGATGTGTCTGTTCTTATACCAGTCCCATATAATTTTGATTACAATGGCCTTGTAATATAGTTTTATATCAGGTATTGTGATCCCTACTACTTTGTTCTTCTTTCTTAAAATTGCCACATATATTCTGTGTCATTTATGGTTCCATAAAAGTTTTTGAAATGTTTGTTAGATATCTGTGAAATATGGCATTGGCATTTTTGAACATATTTTTTATTATGGTATTACAGTTATCCCACTTTCTCCCATTTATTCCTCTCTTCCCTGAACCCCTCTTCCCACCAGCATTCCCTCACCTTAGTTCATGTCCATAGGTTGTACATATCAGTTATTTGGCTTCTACATTTCCTATACTATTCTTAATGTCCCCCTACTTCCCACATACCATGTATGCTACTTATTTTCAGTACCTATTCCCCTCTCCCCCTCCCACTCCTGTTGATCTCCATTTCTGTGATTCTGCTCCTGTTCTAGTTCTTTGCTTAGTTTGCTTTGGTTTTTGTGTTTGTTTTTAGGTTTGGTCATTAATAGCTGTAAGTTTGTTGTCATTTTACTGTTCATATTTTTTATCTTCTTTTTCTTAGATAAGTCCCTTTAACATTTTACATAATAAGGACTGGGTGATGGTGAACTCCTTTAACTTGACCTTATCTGGGAAGCACTTTATCTGCCTTTCCAGTCTAAATGCTAACTCTTCTGGATAGAGTAATCTTAGATGTAGGTCCTTGCCTTTCATGACTTGGAATACTTCTTACCAGCCTTTTCTTCCCTGCCTGATTTCTTTTAAGAAATCAGCTGATAGCCTAATGGGAACTAGACTTTGTAGGTAACTGTCTCCTTTTCTCTTGCTGCTTTTAAGATTCTCTCCTTTTCTTTAATCTTGGGTAATGTAATTATGATTTGCCTTGGTGTGTTCCTCCTTTGGTCCAACTTCTTTGGGACTGTCTGAGCTTCCTGGACTTCCTGAAAGTCTACTTCCTTTGCCTGATTGGGGAAGTTCCCCTTTATTTGTTCAAATAAGTTTTTAATTTCTTCTCTTCCTCTTCTCCTTCTGTCACCCCTATGATTTGGATTTTGGAACATTTAAAGATGTCCTGGGGGTACCTAAGCCTCTCCTCACTTTTTTGATTTCTATTTATTCATTCTGTTGTGGTTGAATGTTTCTTTCTTCCTTCTCCATACCACTGATTTGAGTACCAGTTTCCTCTCCATCATGTTGGTTCCCAGCACATTTTCCTTTATTTCACTTCTCATAGTCTTCACTTTTTCCTCTATTTTGTGACCATATTCAACCAATTCTTTGAGCATCCTGATTATCAGTGTTTTGAACTTTGCATCTGATAGGTTGGCTAACTCTTCTTTGCTTAGTTGTATTTTTTTTTTGAGCTTTGATTTGTTCTTTCATATGGGTCATTTTTTTTTTTTTTTGGTCTTGGCATGCCTGTTACATAGTAAGGGATGGAGCCTTGGGTCTTTACTAGGGTGTGTGACACTGTATGTTGGGGAGGGGTCTGAGAGGGAACAGTGCCACTTGCTTCACTTTCAGTTTTCAGTCACGTCCTCTGCTACCCACAATCAAATTGGGCCCTTCTGGTGCTGATTCCTAGGTGGGTAGGTTTGTGTTTCTTCTAATACCCTGTGGGTCCCTCCAACAAACTTTCCTGTGAGGTTTGGAGTTTTTCCCATTGCCTCCTAAATCCCCACAGGTGTTTTCAGTCAGAGGCTGAGGCTTTATTCCCATACAGTAACCCTGGGTTGCTTGGCCTGACTCGCATCCCAGTTTTTCCTCCCAGTTTACCTGCACAAGAATGTAGGACCACCCAGTCCACAAGCTGCTTCCTCACCCTGTCCACCAGCCACCACCTTGCCTACCCCAGTCCTCCAACTGCTGTCCTGCCATGATTCTTCTCCACCCTGCTGCCTGGCTCCATCTCTCCTACCAGCCTAAATGAATGTTTCTTCTTTAACTCCTTGGTTGTCAGACTTCCATACAGTTTGATTTTCTGTCAGTTCTGTTTTTTTTTTAAATTTATTTTTTAAAGGAAAGTTCTTATTTTAAAAATATTTATTTATTTTTAGGAAGATAGAGGAAGGTAGGAGAAAAGGGAGAGAAAGATCAATGTGTGGTTGCCTCTCACGTGGCCCCCACTGGGGGACTTGGCCTGCAACCCTGGCATGTGCCCTGACAGGGAATCAAACTGGCGACCCTTTGATTCACAGCCCATGCTCAATCCACTGAGCTACACCAGCCAGGTCTTTTTTGTTGTTGTTGTTTTTAAAATTTTTGTTGTCCTTATTTTGGTTTTGGAAGGAGACACAGTGTGTCTACCTATGCCTACATCTTGGCAAAAAGTAGTGTGAGTTCTTTGTATATATTGGATATCAAACCCATGTCCCAGGTATCATTTGCAAATGTGTTTTCCAATACAGTTGGCTTTTTTTCATTTTAATCCTGTTTCCTTTAGCTGTGCAGAAGATTTTTAATATGGTGAAGTCACATTTATTATTCTTTCCTTTATATCCTTTGCTCAAGGGAACATATCGATGAAAATATTGCTGAGTGGGATATCTGAGATTTCCCTATGTTCTCATCTGGGAATTTTATGGTTTCACAATTTATATTTAAGTCTATTATCCACCTTGAATCTATTTTTGTTTATGGTGTAAGGTGGTGATAAAGTTTACATTTTTTTTTGCATGTATCTGTCCAGATCTCCCAACACCATTTGTTGAAGAGGCTATTTTTACTCCATTGTATGCTTCTGCCCACTTTGCCAAATGTTAATTGACCATAAAGACTTAGGTTTATTTCTGGGCTCTCTATTCTGTGCCATTGTTTTATTTGTCTGTTCTTGAACTGTTAACAGACTACTTTGATTAGAGTGGCCTTGTAATATAGTTTGATATCATGTATGGTGATCCTTCCTGCCTTAACCTTCTTTCTCAAGATTGCTAGGGCTAATCTGGCTTGTATATGGTTCCATATAAATTTATGAAATGTTTTCTCTATAGCTGTGAAATATACCATTGGTACTTTAATAGGGATTACTTTGAATATATAAATTGCTTTGGGTAGCACTTACATTTTGATGATGATAATTCTACTAATCCATGAACATAGTACACATTTCCATTTGTTTGTGTCCTTAATTTCTTTCTTCAGTGTTGTGTAGTTTTTTGGGTCACATTTTCACCTTCTTGGCTAGGTTTATTCCTAGGCACTTCAATTTTATTCTTGGCATATCAAATGAGATTTGTCCCTATTTTCTGTTTCTGATATTTCATTGTTGGTGTCCAAAATGCTTTTGATTTCTGAATCTTGACTTCATACCCCACTGTTTTGCCAAATTGACTTATTAGGTCAAATAGTTTTTTAGTGGAGTCTGTAGGATTTTCTATTTACACTATCATGTCATCTACAAACAATGAAAGTTTTACTTCTTTCTTTCCAATTTGAGTGATTTTATTTATTTTTCTTGTATGATTGTTGTGGCTGGTATTTCCAATAATATATTGAATAGAAGTAGTGAAAGTGGACATCCTTGTCTTGTTCCTAATCTTAGTGGGAATGTTTTTAGATTTTGCCCGTTGAGAATGATGTTGGGAGTAAAAGACAGAAAACTTTACATGAACAACAATTAAAATAAAATTTAAAAAAGAAATAAAAAGAGTTCAATGAAAAAGTAAAAAATAAAAATATAAAAATAAATAAATAAAGAATGATATTGGCTATAAGTGCCCTCTATATGGTCTTTATTATCTTCCAGAATTCTCCCTCTATTCCCATTTTGCTGAGCATTTTTATCCTAAATAGATTTTGTGCATTATCAAATGCTTTTTTGAATTGATTGGTGATGATTTTTGATTTGTGAATATTGTACCATCCTTGCATCCCTGGAATGAAACTCACTTGATCATTTTGTATGATCTTTGTAATGTATTGCTGGATGCAGTTTGCCAATAATTTGTTGAGGATTTTAGCATATGTGTTAATCAGCAATATTGACCTATAGTTTCCTTTCTTTGTTATGGCTTTATCTGGTTTGGGATTAGGATCATGCTGGCTTCATAAAAAGGTTGGAGAGTCTTCCCTCTGCTTGGATTTTTTGGAACAGTCTATGAAGGATAGGGGTATGGTCTTCCTTAAATCTTTTGTAAAATTCTCCTGTGATACTATCTGGTTCAGAACTTTTGTGTGTTGGGAGATTTTGAATAGTGCTTCTATTTCATCCACTGTTATTGGTCTGTTCAGTATTCCTTCTTCTTCTTCACTCAGATTTGGAAGATTATATTTTTCTAGAAATTTTTCCATTTCATCTAAGTTTTCAAATTTCTTGGCATGCAGTTCTTCATAGTAATTTCTTATAATCCTTTGTATTTCTATGGTATCCATTTTAATCCCTTTCATTCCTGATTCTGTTTATTTGGGTTCTCTGTCTTTTCTTCTTGATGAGTTTGCTTAAAGGCTTGTCAATTTTGTTGATCTTTTCAAAGAACCTTCTCCTGGATGTACTGATCCTTAGAATTGTAATTTTAGTCTCTATGTCGCTTATTTCTGTTCTTGTAGTTGTAAGGTTAGGTTGTTTATTTGAAATGTTTCTATCTATTTTAGGCAGGCCTGTATTGCTATGAACTTCCCTCCCAGGACTGCCTTCACTGTGTCCCATAAATTTTAGATTGCTGTGAGTTTATTTTCATATGTTTCCAGAATTTTTTATTTCTTCCCTAATTTAATTCTTCACCCATTCATTGTTTAATAGCATGCCATTCGATGCCCATGATTTCAGTGTTTTTGAGTTTTTCCCTGAGTTTGGTTTTTAGTTTCAGTCCCATGTGGCTGGAAAAAATATTTGATATCATTTCAATTTTCTTGATTTTGTTTAATCTAGTTTTGTGTCTTATTATGTGGTCTATCTTTGAAAATATTCAATGTGAATTTGAAAGGAATGTGTGTTTTGATTCAATGGGAATATATATATATATATATATATCCATCCCTGGACTATCAAATAGATTTAAGTATATATATAAATACATACGGAAAATGACAATGGAGTAGGAAAGAGTGGATTTCACTTCCTCCTACTCACAGGAGGAAAAAACTGGCTAATCCACGGAGGAACAGAGCAGGCAAACAACAGTACCACAGCGTATTTGAAAATAAGAGCCCATAAAATTGTATTGGACACTGAAAAACCAGAAACCAGATGGTAAGAAGGATATTTCAGGACAGTAAGGTCCCAGGGACCAGCACGGCAACCAGGGTGCATTTGTAGCCCCAGGCCCAGCACCCAAGATGGGCGCTCGGGTCTACCACAGACTTCTTGAAAGCTGAGGGCCTGCCACAATCCTTGGGAGAGAGCTGGGTCACCTGCTCCCTCCCTCCCTGACAGACCAGGGTTTGAGCAACACCAGCAGAGTTCTAGTCAATGAGAGGGGAATAAGGAGGAAGAGACAAGACACATGGGGCTGTGATTACTTGACGAGTCTGTGGTCTCCAGCTCGGGAAAGCTGAGAGTAAGGCTGTGACTCCCACTGACCCCGATAGTCAACGGGCTAGCTGGAGAATTAACCTACATGGGGCGCCAGGCTTGAGAGGGGCTGGGGAATCTGCTGTGTCAGCCCCGAAGCTGACTCCCAACCCAGCCAGGCAGAGACCCCAGGGTTAAAGGGAAGGTACAGCTACTCCCTCCTGGTAGCACTGGGAAGGGTTTGGGCCCAAACTCTCTGGACTGAGGCAGCCCAGCCTAGCGGAGTGGGCACCCCTACATCGCAGAGTCTAGCGATACCCACCGGGGAAAAGCACTCTGAAGAAAAACAGGACTCCCACATTGAAGATATTGGGGAAAGGAGTCAGACTAGCTGTTGGGACAGTGCATGCAAGACAGGCTGAGTAAACATCGGGAAGGGAGAAACACCACACCAATCACTCCCCAGCCTTCTGCAGCCAGCAAGACCAGAAAAAAATGTTCTGGTCAGTTTGAAACCAACAAGAGGTGTGTGTATTTTTTAATGTTGTTTTTCAAAGTAATATTTTTTGAATTATTATTTTTTTAATTTTTCATTACTGTTTTATCCTCCAATTGCTTTTTCCTCTCTTCCCTTCTTTCTTGATTTAGTACAGCACACTTTCTTTCAAATTTTATTTCTCCTTTCTTATTTCTCCTGCCATTTTTTTAAATACCCATAAGTGAGAGAAAAACTTGGAACTGTGAAAGGACCTGAAGTGGACTCAAATAGGGGACAACCCAACAGCTGAGGCAGTGAGACAAATTTCACTCGACTATTGCAGGGAAACTACAAGTTGCTGCATATTTGGATTATTATCATTTTCTCCTTTTGTCATTATTCTTACATCTTTTATCTCAACAGTATTTTTGTATTCCCCTTCTTTCTGTATAGTTTTCTTTTCTTGGCAGGGTATATGTACCATTTGACAGGTTTCCCTTGTTCTCTCTTCTACATTGTATTGCTAATTTACTGTCCTTCACGTGAATTGTGTTCCATGAGCACACTACTCAAAGTCCTATACCCCCTGTTCAGGTTATTCAGATCACATACATTCTAGCATGTGAATGTTGCTTTAATATTATTTTAAATAACTGCTGTTTAACACTAGTGTAAATGCTTCACAGCACCCTCCTCAGATACTAGCCCATATAATAGTCTTGTGAACTCTATTATTGGGGAGCTTAACACTATTCTCTCACAAGCTACACCTACCTACTACCTTTACTGTCACCTTACCACAGAATCTGACTTCCCACAACTTCACTGCTTTCTAGCAGTGAACTCACAACTCTTCCCTTCCCAACAAGAGTCTTATCTTCTCCCCATCCTTTCTCAAAAGTGGCCAGTTGGGTTGAAGATCACGGTTAACACTACACATAGCCAAAAGATCTCCTATCTCTTATACTGGCTGCCACTGTAAATATCATAGAATACTCCCTTGCTGTCTTAAGCAATTTTTTCTCCCCCTCCAACTGAGCACACACAAAAAGAGTAGGTGGAAGCAGTGAAAACCAGGATACCCGAAGGAGACTTCACCACTGAATTTCATGGGCATTCTACCACAGCAGTTCAGACCATAAACCCTGGGAACCAGAACAAATCCATTTAAGAAGCGGAAACTATCAAAAAGAGTCTTACAATCAATGAGAAGAGAAAGAAACAATCCCCAAATGAAAGGAAAGGAGGAAGCCTCAGAAAGAATGCTAAACAAAATGGAAGCAGGTCAGCTATCAGATATTGAATGCAAAGAACTGGTTATCAGGAAGTTCCATGAGATGACAATAAATTACCAGAAACTACAGGAGAACTACAATGTGCTCACTGCAAACTATACCAACATGAGAAAGGAAGTAGAAAACATAAACAAGGGCCAAGAGGAAATGAAGAATACAATGGCTGAACTGAAGAACACAGTGGAAGGAATCAAAAGCAGGATGGATGAAGCAGAAGATCTGATCAGCAAGTTAGAGTACAAAGTAGAAAAAAAAACACCCAGAATGAGCATGTAAAGAAAAAAAGGCTCAGAAAGAATGAAGAGGGATTAAGAGAAATGCAAGAAAATATGAAACATAATAATATCCGTATAATAGGAATACCAGAAGGAGAAGAAGAAGAGCAAGGGATAGAAAACCTATTTGAAAAAGTAATGATGGAAAACTTCACTAATTTGACGAGAGAAAAAGTCACACAAATACAGGAAACACAGAGAGTCCCAATCAAGAGGAACCCAAAGAGGCCCACTTCAAGACACGTCATAATTAAAATGGCAAAATTCCAAGACAAGGAGAGAATCTTAAAGGCAGCAAGGGAGAAGAAGAAAGTAACATACAAGGGAGTCCCAATAAGGTTAGCTGCAGACTTCTCAATGGAAACACTCCAAGCCAGAAGAGAATGGCAAGAAATATTCCAAGAAATGAGAACCAGAGGCCTGAAACCTAGGCTGCTTTACCCAGCAAGGTTCTCAAACAAGATAGAAGGCCAAATAAAGAGCTTCTAAGACAAAAGAAGTCTAAAAGAATATGCATCCACTAATCCAGTGCTGCAAAAGATGCCAAAGGGACTACTCTAATGAAAGGAAGGAAAAGAGAGAGACAAAGAGGAGCATAGGTACATAAATGGCAATGAATACGTACCTATCCATAATAACCTTAAATGTAAATGGATTAAATGCTCCAATAAAAAAACACAGAATAGCTGAATGGATAAGAAAGCATGCCCCACACACATGCTGACTACAAGAGACTCACCTAAGGACAAAAAACATACACAGACTGAAAGTGAAGGGCTGGAAACAAATTTTCCAAGCAAACGGACAGGGGAAAAAAGCCGGGGTAGCAATACTCATATCAGACAAAATAGACTTCAAAAAAAGAGTCATAAACAGAGACCCAGAAGGTCACTTCATAATACTAAAAGGAAGACACCACCAAGAAGACATAAACATTGTAAATATATATGCACCCAATATAGGAGCACCCAAATACATAAGGAAAATCTTAGAGGACTTGAAGAAAGACATTGATAGCAACACAATTATAGTAGGGGATTTTAACACCAAAAATGGACAGATATTCCAAACAAAATATCAACAAAGATATTGTGGCATTGAACAGCACCCTAGATGAAATGAACTTAACTGATATATATAGAGAAAACCCTGCATCCGAAAGAAGCTAAATACACATTCTATTCAAATGCACATGGAACATTTTCAAAGATAGACCACATGATAGGACACAAAACAAACCTCAACAATTTCAAGACAATTGAAATCATACCAAGCATTTTCTCTGACCACAAGGGACTGAAATTAGAAACCAACCCCAAGGGAAAAAAACCCAAAACACTCAAAATCATGGAGATTGAATAGCATGCTATTAAACAATGAATGAGTCAAGAATGAAATTGGGGAAGAAATCAAAAAGTTTCTGGAAACAAATGAAAATGAACTTACAACAACCGAAAACTTATGAGACACAGCCAAGGCATTCCTGAGAGGGAAGTTCATAGCAAAACAGGTCTACCTAAAAATGATAGAAACATTTCAAATAAACAACCTAACCCTATGCCTACAAGAACTCTAGGAACAACAACAAAGACAGCCCAGAGCTAGGAGAAGGAAGGAAATAACCAGGATCAGAGCAGAATTAAGTGACATAAACACTAAAAGCACAATACTGAGGATCAATGAATCCAGGAGCTGGTGTTTTGAAAAGATAAACAAAATCGAGAAGCCTTTAAGCAGGCTCATCAAGAAAAAAAAGAGAGAGGACCCAAATAAACACAACCAGAAATGAAAGAGATTACAACTGTCACCACAGAAATACGAAGGATTGTGAGAAATTACTATGACGAGCTATAGGCCAAGAAATTTGAAAACCTACATGAAGTGGACAAATTTCTAGAAAAATATAATCTTCCAAACTGAAATGAAGAATAAGCAGAAAGCCTGAACAAACCAATAACAGCAGATGAAATTGAAGCAGTGATCAAAAAACTCCTGACACACAAAAGCCCTGGACCAAATGGTTTCACAGAATTATACAGAGCATTTAAGGAAGAACTAACCCCTCATCCTTCCCAGACTATTCCAAAAATTCCAAAGTGATGGAAGACTACCAAACTCCTTCTACGAAGCCAGCATCGTTCTAATCCCCAAACAACTTAAAGATACAACAAAGAAAGAAAACTTCAGGCCAATATCACTGATGAATATAGACACTAAAATCCTCAACAAAATATTGGCAAACTGCATCCAGCAATACATTAAAAAGATCATACACCATGACCAAGTGGGATTCATCCCAGGGATACAAGGATGGTTCAACATTCGCAAATCAGTAAATGTAATACATTAACATAAACAAAAGCAAAGACAAAAATCACATGATCATATCAATAGATGCAGAAAAATCATTTGACAAGGTACAGCATCCATTTATGATAAAAACACTCAGCAAAGTGGGAATTAAGGGAGCATTCCTCAACATAATAAAGGCCATATATGAGAGACGTACAGCCAACATCATACTCAATGGACAAAAACTAAAAGCTTTTCCACTAAGATCAGGAACAAGACAAGGTTGTCCACTTTCACCACTTCTATTCAATATAGTTTTGGAAGTTCTAGCCACAGCAATCAGACAAGAAAAGGAAATAAAAGGCATCCAAATCGGAAAGAAGGAAAAAAAATGTCACTGTTTGCAGATGGTATGATAGTGTACATGGAAATTTCTAGAGACTCCCCCAAACTGCTCAACCTAATAAATGAATTTGGCAAAACAGCGGAATACAAAGTCAATATCCAGAAATCAAAGGCATTTTTGCATACCAACAATGAAACAACAGAAGCCGGAATCAAGAAAAAAATCCCATTTGAAATAGCAAAAAAGAAAAATAAAATACCTAGGAATAAACCTAACCAAGGAGATAAAAGACCTGTATGCACCAAACTACACAACACTGAAGAATGAAATCTAGGAAGACACAAACAAATGGAAACATATACCGTGTTCATGGATTGGAAGAATTAACATCATCAAAATGTCCATATTACCCAAAGCAATATACAGATTCAAAGCAATACTTATCAAAGTACCAATGGCATATTTCACAGACATAGAACAAACACATCAAAAGTTTATATGGAACCATAAACGACCCCGAATAGCAACTGCAATTTTGAGAAAGAAAAACAATGTTGGAGGGATCACAGTAATTGATACCAAACTATATTACAAGGCCACTGTAGTCAAAACAGCCTGGTACTGGCATGAAAATAGGCACATAGACCAATGGAACAGAACAGAGAGCCCAGAAATAAACCTAAGTCACTACAGTCAGTTAATATTTGACAAAGGGGGCAACAACATAAAATGGAGTAAAAATAGTCTCTTCAACAAATGGTGTTGGGAGAACTGGACAGCTACATGCAAAAAAATGAAACTCGAGCACCAACTTACACCATACACAAAAATAAATTCAAGATGGATAAAAGACTTAAAAATAAGCCATAATGCAATTAAAATCCTAGAGGAGAACATTGGCAGGAAAATCTCAGATATCTCACATAGCAACATTTTCACTGATATGTCCCCCAGAGCAAGGAATATAAAGAAAACAATAAACAAATGGGATCTAATTAAAATATAAAGCTTCTGCACAGCTAAAGAAAACAGCTTTAAAATAAAAAGAGACCCAACGATATGGGAAAACATATTTGCCAATGATACCTCAGACAAGGGTTTAATATCCAAATTATACAAAGAACTTACATGACTCCACTCCAAGAAGACAAGCAATCCAATTAAAAAAATGGGCAAAGGACTTGGACAGGCATTTCTCCAAGGAGGACATATAGAGGATTCAGAGACACAAGATGCTCAATATCGCTAGCCATCAGAGAAATGCAAATTAAAACCACAATGAGATACCACTTTATACCGGTAAGAATAGCCATCATAAACAAAGCAACAAACAAGTGTTGGAGAAGTTGTGGAGGAAAGGTGACCCTAGTTCACTGTTGGTGGGATTGTAGACTTGTACAACCAATATGGGAAACAGTATGGAATTTTCTAAGAAAACTAAAAATGGAACTGCCTTTTGACCCAGCAATTGCACTGCTAGGATTAAATCCCAAGAACCCTGAAACACCATTCCAAAAGAACCTATGCACCCCAATGTTCATAGCAGCACAATTTACAATAGCCAAGTGTTGGAAGCAACCTAGGTGCCCATCAGTAAATGAATGGATCAAAATCTATGGTACATATACACAATGTAATTTTATGCGGCAGAAAGAAAGAAGGAGCTCCTACCCTATGCAACAGCATGGATGAAATTGTAAAGCATTATGCTAAGGGAAATAAGCCAGGAGGTAAAAGACAGATACCATATGATCTCCCCTTTAAAAGGAACCTAAGCAACAACCAAACAAGTAAGGAAAATATAACCAAAGACATTGAAATAGAAAATGGGATGATAGTAACCAGAGGGGAGAGGGGAGGAAATTTTAGAGGAAACGGGGAAGGGATTATAGGAACAGGTATAAAGGACACATGGACAAAAACTAACGAGGGTGGAAATGGGAGGGAGATGGGGAACACTAGTGGGGAGGATAGGGATGGGAGTAAAAGACCGAAAACTGTTCTTGAATAACAATAAAAAAGAAATAACTATATATGTAGGTGTCTAAACATAATGCTGTATAATGGATATTTTTCAAGCCCCTGCTGAGTGGACAGTATTACAGGAAGCAAATAATACAAAAATGACCCAAATTTATCCAAATGGATTCATGAAGCAGTTTTAAAGCACAAATGCCTTAAAAACTCAAGTGAAAGGAAAAAACAAAATGTTGAATTTCAAACCCTAAGTTCTCAGGTACTTAGGGGAACTTCTGATCTTCAGCACCTTGCTGTATATTTATAGAAGAAGAGACACAAATATTTTTATCATTTAATAATCAACCCCTCTTATTCTGCTCTTAAAATAAGAAAGCACCTTCTTTTTTATTCACACAGGGAGAATGCTGACAGCATTAAAGGAACTATCTATTTATTTAAGGCTTGGCCCTCTCAGTAATTAATTATATCTGTTTTTTAAAGATCTTATCTTAGGGAAGGGTCAAGTAAAACAACATGTAAAAATGACCCAAGGACAAGGACAAGGGTTGTGGCTTGGGGGTTGGGAGGTGGGGGAAGGGATTGAATGTAGGGTAGAGGGTGGGTAAGGCAGGGAATAGTAACAGAGCAGGGGGGGAATGGGGACAACTGTTACTGAACAACAATAAAAAAAAATCTTGGCTTAGAAAAAAATACATAATTGGTTAAATCCATTTGATGTAGAACATTGTTCAATGACACAATATCTTCATTCCTATTTTGTCTGGAAAATTTGCCCATTTTTGACAATGTGGTCTTAAAATTCCCTAATGTAATTATGTTGCTGTCAATATCTTTATTGAAGTCTTCAATATTTTCCTTATGTTTTTGGGAGATACTATGTTGGTTGAATGTATGTTTATAATGTTTATTTCTTCTTGATAGATTATTTCCTTTTTAAAAAAGATTTTATTTATTTATTTTTAGAGGGGAAGGGTTAGGGAGAGAAATATCAATGTATGGTTGCCTCTTGTGTCCCCTGCTGGGAATTGGCCTGCAACCCAGGCATGTGCCCTAACTGGGAATTGAACTGCGATCCCTGGCTTCGCAGGCCCGTGCTCAATCCACTGAGCTACACCAGCCAGGGCAGATTCTTTCCTTGAGTATTATGAAGTCACCCACTGGTTCTGTTTATGTGGCTTTTCAACAAAAAAACTTTATTGTTGCTCAATTACAGTTGTTTGTATTTTCTCCCCACCTCTGTCCCCCATCCCAGGCAAACCCACCTCCCTACCTTGCTTCCAACTTCTCCCTTGGATTTGTACCTGTGTCATTTATAGTAGTTCCTAAAAACCCTTCTCCCCATTGTCCCCTCCCCACGCCTCTGGCTATTCTTAGATTGTTCTTTATTTCAATGCCTCTAGTAATATTTTGTTTCCTTTTATCTTTTGTTGATTATGTTCCAGTTACAGGTGAGATCATATGGTATTTGTCCATCAACTCCTGGCTTATTTCACTTAGCATACTGGTCTCCTTATCCATCCACAGTGTTGTAAAGGGTATAAGCTTCTTCTCTCTCTCTGCTGTGTAGCATTCCATTCTGTGAATGTCCACAGATTTTTGATCCACTCATTTGCTAACAGACATTTAGGTTGCTTTCAGCACTTTGCTATTGTAAATTGTGCTGCTGTGAACATTGGGGTGCATAAGATCTTTTGGATTAGTGTTTAAGGGATCTTAGTCTATAATTTCAGCAGTGGAATTACTGGGTTGAAAGGCAGTTCCATTTTTAGTTTTCTGAGACAATCCCATACTGTTTTCCACAGTGGCTGCACCAGTCTGCATTCCCACCAATAGTGCACTAGTATTCCCTTTTCTCTGCATCCTCTCCAACACTTGTTTCTTGATTTGTTTATTTTGACCATTTGGAATAGTGTGAGGTGGTATCTCATTGTTGTTTTAATTTGTATCTCTCTGATGGCTAATGATGCTGAGCATCTTTTCATATGTCTCTGAGCCCTCTGTATATCGTCCTTAGAGAAGTGCTGTTGAAGTCCTTTAGCTATTTTTTAATTGAGTTTTTTGTTTTCCTGGAGTGGACTCATGTGAGTTCTTTATGTATTTTGGATATCAAACCCTTGTTTGAGGTATCATTTGCAAATATGTGTTCCCATATAGTTGGTTCTCTTTTAATTTTAATGCTCTTTTCTTTAGCCATGCTAAAGCCAATTAGCAATTCGATGTAGTCCCATTTGTTTATTCCTTCCTTTATGTCCCTTGCTTTAAGGGACATATCCCTGAAGTTGCTGCTATGTGAAATGTCTGAAAATTTTCTGCCATTGCTTTCCTCTGAAGCTTTTATTGTGTTATGACTTATATTTAAGTCTTTTATCCACCTTGAATTTATTTTTGGGTAGGGTATAAGTTGATCATCGAGTTTCACTTTTTTTTCATGTAGCTGTCCATATCGCCCAACACCATTTGTTGAAGAGGATATTTTTCTCTGTTTTATGCTTCTTCCTCCTTTTTCAAATGTTAATTGACCCTACAGACTTAGTTTATTTCTGGCCTCTCTGTTCTGTTCTATTGGTTTATGAGGATGTTTTTATGCCAGTACCAGGCTCTTTTGATTACAGTGGCTTTGTAATACAGTTTGATGTCAGTATTGCGATCCCTCCTGCTTTGCACTTCTTTCTCAAAATTGCTGCAGCTATTTAGGGTTGTTCATTATTTCATATAAATTTTTGAAGTGTTTTTTCTATGTCTGTGAAATATATCATGGGTACTTTAATAGGGATTGCAGTGGATCTATGAATCGCTTTGGGTAGTATGGTCATTGTGATGATGTTAATTCTTCCAATCCATGAGCATGGCACGTGCTTCTGTTTGTGTCTTCCTTAATTTCTTTCCCCAGTGTTTTATACTTTTCTGAGTACAGGTCTTTCACCTTCTTGGTTAGGTTTATTCTAGGTATTTTATTTTTTGTTCTTATTGCAATATCAAAATAGATTCCCCCCCCCCCTGATTTCTGTTCCTGATATTTCATTGTTGTTGTACAAAAATGCCTTTGATTTCTGAGTACTGACCTTGTGTCTGGCTCTCTTGCCAAATTCATTTATTAGGTCAAGGAGTAATTGTGGAATCTACAGGATTTTCTATATACACTATCAGGTCATCTGCAAACAATGACAGTTTTGTTTCTTCCTTTCCAATTTTGATGCCTATAAGGCACTATTTCCCATGGTATTGGAATGTAGGCCAGCCCCCCCTCAGAAAGGCCAGTGAGGAGAGTGGTCCTGGCACACAGGAGGTACACCCACAGATAGGTTCTCTCATGGGGAATCAGGCCTGCATTGTACCTAGGCTACCATGAGACTTGCTTTGGCTAAAATGCCTTCATTCTAGATTGAGGCAGCAAATGTTTTCTGTGTATGTTTAAATTCATAAAATCTGTACTAAACCTGTGAAGTATGGAGTGTAATCAGTTCAACCCCTTTTTCCCTTGATTTGTAACATCCTACTTTTTGAAGTAATTAGCAACATTCTTTCCTTCATTATCTGTAAAAGTTAGTCACCTACAGCAAACCTGTGCATAGTAAATGAGGACCACCCTCAATGTAATGTACCAAGAAAAGCAATAAAAGCCTGTCCATGCAAGGACCTCTCTCTCTGCCATCCATGCCATCCCTTTTTCAGAGAGTGACCATGCCATCCCTTTTTCTCCACAGGACTTCTGTACTCTGTGTGAATTTGTCTCTCATGGTTACAACACATGGATCCTGCTGGCCAGGTTCCACCTCAGATGCCTTTTATTTCTTTTATTTGTCTGATTACTGTGGCTAGGACTTCCAGTATTATGTTGAGTAGGCGTGGTGAAACTGAGCATTCTTATCTTGTTCCTGATCTTAGTGGGAATGCTCTAAGGTTTTGTCCATTGAGTATGATGTTGGCTGTAGATCTCTTATATATGGCCTTCATTATATTGAGGAATGATCTTTTTATTCCCACTTTCCTGAGTGTTTTTATCATAAATGGGTGCTGTACCTTATAAAATGATTTTTCTGCATCTATCGATATCATCATGTGATTTTGTCTTTTGTTTTGTTTATACGGTGTATTATGTAAGTTGATTTGTGAATATTTACCATCCTTGCATCCCTGGAGAGAATCCCATTTGATCATGGTGTTTAATCTTTTTAATGAATTGCTGGATGTGGTTTGCCAATATTTTGTTGAGAATTTTTGCATCTATTTTCATCAGCAATATTGGCCTGAAGTTTTCTTTTGTTGTTATATCTTTATCAAGTTTTGGTATTAGGATGATGCTGGCCTCCTAAGAAAATTTTGGGAGACTTGCATCTTATTGGATTCTTTTAAATAATTTGTAGAGGATTGAGGTTAGCTCATTCTTAAATACTTCGTAAAATTCTCTTGTGAAACTGTCTGGTCCAGGGCTTTTGTGTGTTGGAAGATTTTTGATTAGTTCTTCAATTTCATAAGCTGCTTTTTGTCTGCTCATGTTTTCTTCTTCTTCATTGAGTTTTGGAAAATTATATTTTTCTAGAAATTTGTCCATTTCATCTAGGTTTTCAAATTTCTTGACGTATATTTCTTCTTAGTAACTTCTTACAATTATTTGTATTTCTGTGGTATCAGATGTAAGCTGTCCTATTTCATATTTGATAGGGTTTATTTGGATCCTCTTTCTTTTTTTTTTTCTTTGATGAGCCTGCTTAAAGGCTTGTCAATTTTTGTCTTTTCATAGAACCAGCTCCTGGATTCATTAATCCTTAGAATAGTGTTTTAATCTCTATATCATTTAATTCTCCTCTGATCTGGTTATCTCCTTCCTTCTACTTGCTCTGGTTTGTCTTTGTTGTTGTACCTGAAGTTCTTGCAGGCTTAAGGTTAGGTTGTTTGTTTGAAATGTTTCTCTCTTTTTTAGGTAGGCCTGTATCACTATGAACTTCCCTCTCAGGACTCCCTTTGCTATGTCCCATAAGATTTGTGTTGTTGTGAGTTCATTTTCTATTGTTTCCAGAAACATTTTGATTTCTTCCCTAATTTCATTCTTGACCCATTCATTGTTTAATAGCATGCTATTCAATCTCCATGACTCTCAGTGTTTTTAGGCTTTTTCCTTGGGGTTGTTTTCTAATTTCTGTCCTTGTGGTCAGACAAAATGCTTGATATAATTTCAACTTCCTTCAATTTCTTTAGGCTTGTTTTGTCTCCTATCATGTGGTCTATCTTTGAAAATGTTCCATATACATTCGAAAAGAATATGTATTTTGATTCCTTGGGATAAAGGCATATATGTGTGTGTGTGTGTGTGTGTGTGTGTGTGTGTGTGTGTGTGTGTGTGTGTGTAATCAGTTAAGTACATTTAACCTAGGGCATTGTTCAGTGCCACAATATCATTGTTGATATTTTGTTTGGAAGATCTGTTCATTTAAAACTTTTTTATGTTAATTGTTGTTCAATTACAGTTTTCTGCCTTTTATCCCCATCCCAGCTCCCCCTCCATCTCCCTCCCATTTCCCCTGTCTTGTTATTGCCCATGTGCCTTTATACTTTTCCTGCAAATCCTTCCCCTTTCCCCTGAAATTCCCTCCCCTCTCCCCTCTGGTCACTGTAAGCCTGTTCTCCATTTCAGTGTCTTTAGTTATATTTTTCTTGTTGGTCTGTTTTATTGATTAGTTTGCAGTTATAGGTGAGTTCATATGGTATTGGTCTTTCACTGCCTGGCTTATTTCCCTTAGCATAATACTTTCCAGTTCCATCCATCCTGTCACAAAGGGTAGGAGCTCCTTCTTTCTTTCTGTTGCATAGAATTCCATTATGTAAATGTACCATAGTTTTTGATCCATTCATTTACTGATGAGCATCTATGTTGCTTCCAGCACTTGACTATTGTAAATTGTACTGCTATGAACATAGGGGTGTATAGGTTCTTTTGGATTGGTGTTTCAGGGTTCTTAGGATATAATCCTAGCAGTGCAATTGCTGGGTCAAAAGGAAGTTCCATTTTTAGTTTTCTGAGGCAATTCTGTACTGTTTTCCATCGTGGTTGTACTAGTCTGCAATCCCACCAACAGTTCACTAGGGTTCCTTTTTCTCCACAATCTCTCCAACACTCGTTGTTTGCTGATTTGTTAATGACCATTCTGACCAGTGTGGAGTGTTATCTCATTGTGGTTTTAATTTGCATCTTTCTGATAGCTAGTGATACCGAGCATCTTTCATGTGTCTCTGGATCCTCTGTATTTCCTCCTTGGAGAAGTGCCTGTTCAAGTCCTTTGCTCATTTTTTTTATTGGGTTGCTTGTCTTCTTAGAGTGAAATCATGTGAGTTCTTTATATATTTTTTAAATTAAACCCTTGTTTGAGGTGTCATTGGCAAATATGTTTTCCCATATGTTTGGCTCTCTTTTTATTCTAATGCTATTTTATTTAGCTGTGCAGAAGCTTTTTTATTTTGATGAGATCCCATTTTTTTTTATTTCCTTGATGTTCCTTGCTCTATGGGATGTGTTAGTGAAAATATTGCTGCATGAAATATCTGACATTTTCCTGTCTATGTACTCCTCTAGGACTTTAATGGTGTCATGACTTATATTTAAATGTTTTATCCAACTGTAATTTGTTTTTCTGTATGGTGTAAGTTGATGCTCAAGTTTCTTTTTTTCTTTCTTTCTTTTTTTCTTTTTGCATGCAGTTCTCCAGCTCCGCCCACACCATTTGTTGAAGAGGCTATTTTTTACTCCATTTTATGTTGCTGCCCCCTTTGTTGAATATTAATTGACCATAGAGACTTGGTTTTATTTCTGGGCTGTCTTGTGTTCCAAGGTCTATGTGCCTGTTTTATGCCAGTACCAGGCTGTTTTGATTACAATGGCCTTGTAATATAGTTTGGTATAAGGTTTTGTGATCCCTCCTACTTTGCTCTTCTTTCTCAAAATTGCAGCAGCTATTTGAGGTTGTTTATGCTTCCCTGAATTTATGGTTATAAACTTTTGAAACGTTTGTTTCATGTCTGTGAATTATACCACTGGTACTTCAGTAGGTATTGCACTGAATCTGTAAATCACTTTGGGTAGTATGGACATTTTGATGATGTTAATCCTCCAATCCATGAACATAGTATGTTTCCATTTGTTTGTGTCTTCCTTGATTTTTTTTCTTCACTCTTGTGTAGTTTTTGGAGTACAGGGTTTTACCTCCTTTGTTAGGTTTATCCCTAGGTATTTTATTTTTCTTGTTGCTATATCAAATTATTTTTTTCTGGATTTCTGCTTCTTCTGTTTCACGGTTGGTATACAAAAGTGCCTTTGATTTCTGGATATTGACTTTATATTCCACTGTTTTGCCAAATTCATTTATTAAGTTGAGAAGTTTTGGGGCAGTGTCTATAGCGTTTTCTATGTACACTATCATGTCATCTCCAAACAATGACTGTTTTGTTTATTTCTTTCCAATTTGCATGCTTTTATTTCTTTTTCTTGTCTGATCACTGGCACTAAAACTTCCAATACTATGTTGAATAGAAGTGTTGAAAGTCGACAACCTTGTCTTGTTCCTGATCTTAGTGGAAAAGATTTTAGTTTTTGCCCATTGAGTATGATGTTGGCTGTAGGTCTCTTATATATGGCTTTTATTATGTTGAGGAATGCTTGCTCTATTCCCATGTTTGAGTGTTTTTATCATAAATCAGTGCTGTACCAAACCAAATGCTTTTTTCGCAACTATTAATATGATCCTGTGAATTTTGTTTTTGCTTTGTTTATGTGATATATTACCTTTATTGATTTGCAAATATTGTGCCATTTTTTGCATCCCTGGGATGAATCCCACTTGGTCATGGTGTATGATCTTTTTAATGTATTGGTGCATGCGGTTTGTCAATGTTTTTTAAGTATTATAGTGTCTGTGTTCATCAGCAATATTGGCCTATAGTTTCCTTTCTCTTTGGTGCTTTTATCTGGTTTTAGGATTAGGATGATGCTGGCTTCATAAAAAGAGTTTGGGATTCTTCCACCCTTTTGGATTTTTTGGAATAGTATGTGAAGGATAAGGATTAGTTCTTCCTTAAATGTTTGTAGAATTCTCCTGTGAAACTATCTGATCCAACGCTTTTGTTTGTCAGAAGTTTTTTGATTACTGTTTCAATTTCATCTGCTTTTATTGTTCTGTTCAAGCTTTCTTCTTCTTCTTCACTGAGTTTTGGAAGATTATATTTTTTTGAAAAAATTGTCCATTTCACCTAGGTTTTCAAATTTCTTGGCATACAGTTCTTTGTAATAAATTCTTACAATCTTTTTTATTTCTGTGGTGTCAGCTATAATCTCACCTCTTTCATTTCTGATTACATTTATTTCTGCCCTCTCTTTTTTTCCTTGATTAGTTTTCTTAAAGTATTGTGATTTTGTTTATCTTCTCATACAACCAGCTCCTGGATTCATTGATGCTTAAAATTGTGCTTATAGTCTCTATGCAATTTAATTCTGGTCTGACATTGGTTATTTGTTTCCTTTTACTTGATCTGGACTGTCTTTGTTTTTGCTCCTGAAGTTCTTGTAGGCCTAGGGTTAAGTTGTTTGTATGAAATGTTCTCTCTTTTTTAGATAGGTCTGTATCACTATGAACTTCCCTTTGAGGGCTGCCTTTGCCATGTTCCATAAGTTTTGGGTTGTTGTGAGCTCATTTTCATTTGTTTCCAGAAACTGTTTGATTTCTTCCTTAATTTCATTCTTGACCCATTCATTGTTTAATAACATGCTATTCCATCTCTATTATTTTCAGTGTTCCCCCCCCCCTTGGAGGTGGTTTCTAGTTTGTGTTCCTTGTGGTCAGACAAAGTATTTGATATGATTTCAATTTTCATGAATTTGTTGATCCTTGTTTTGTGGCCTATCTTTGAAAATGTTCCATGTGCATTTGAGAAGAATTTGTATTTAGCTTCTTTTAGATGAAAGGCGCTATGTATATTATTTAAGTCCATTTCATCTAGGGCATCAATGCCACAAAATCTTTGTTGATATTTTATTTTGAAGATCTATCCATTTTTGACAGTGGGGTGTTAAAATCCTCTACTATAATTGTGGTGATGTCAATATCTTTATTGATGTCCTCCAAGATTTTCTTTATGTATTCAGGTGCTCAAATATTGGGTGCATGTATATTTACAATGTTTATGTCTTCTTGGTGGTTTCTTCCCTTGAGTATTATGAAGTAACCTTCTGGGTCTGCTTTTATGGCCCTTTTTTTTTGAAGTCTATTTTGTCTGGTATGAGTATTGCCACCCTGGCTTTTCTTCCTGTCCATTTGCTTAGAATATTTGTTTCCAGTCATTCACTTTCAGTCTGTGTTAGTCTTTTGTTCTGAGGGTGGTCTTCTATAGGCAGCATATGTGTGAGCATGTTTTTCTTTCCTTTCTGCTATTCTCTGTCTTTTGATTGGGACATTTAATCCATTTACATTTTAGTTTATCATTGATAGATTCTTATTCATTGCCATATTTTCATACCTGTGTTCCTCTTTCTTTCACTGTTTTTTTTTTTTTCTTGTTCTTAAAGCAAACCCTTTAGCATTTCCTGCAGGTCTGGTATGAAGGAGGTGTATTCTTTGAAGCTTCTTTTGTCTGGGAATCTCCTTATTTGGCCTACCATTTTCATTGGAAGCCTTTCTGCATTAAGTAGTCTTGGTTGCAGGCCTCTGGTTTTCATTACTTGAAGTATTTCTTGCCTTTCCATTCTAGCTTGGAGTGTTTCCATTGAGAAGTGAGCTCCTAACCTTATTGGGGCTCCCTTGTATGCTACTTACTGTTTTTCCCTTGCTGTCTTTAATGTTCTCTCTTTATCTTGGAATTTTGCCATTTTAATTTTGATGTGTTTTGACATGGGCCTCTTTGGGTTCCTCTTAATTGGGACTCTCTGTTTTTCCTGGATTTAGGTGACTTTTTCTCTCATCAAATTTGGGAGTTTTACAACATGACCTTTTCAAACAGGTTTTCTATCCCTTGCTCTTCTTCTTCTCTTTGTGATATCCCTATTACATGGTTATTATTATTTTTCCTGTTGTTCTGCATTTTCATTAACCCCATTCTTTATTCTTTCTTAGCCTCTTTTCCTTTTGTTGCTCCATCTCAGTGTGTTTTTCTATCTTGTCCTCCAGCTTGCTGATCTGATCCTCTGTTTCATGGATCCTGCTTTTGATTCTTTCTACTGTGTTTTTTTTACTATAAAAAATTGCATTCTTCATTTCTGCTTGACCTTTGTTGATAGTTTCTATATTTTCTTTAGGTTGATATAGTTTCCAGTGAGTTCATTGCAGTTTCCCTGTATTTTTTAGTAATTCTATGTGAGCTCATTGATCTTCCTATAACCATTGCTTTGAACTCAATATCTAATAGTTGACTTGCATCTATTTCATTTAGCATTCTTTCTGAGTCTTCCTCCTTTTGTTTAATTTGGGGTTTGTTTTTTTGTGTTCCCATTGTTTGCGAGACTCTTCTTGTTAGCCTCTGCTTCATAAATTAATCTGTTCTGACTCCTTGGGTTATGTTGTGAATGTCTATGGTACAATACCTGTGATATTCAGAGGTGGAGTCTCCTTGATCTCTGGAGCTCACTGGGTGTGGACTGTCATTTATGTTGCCTCTCTTTATGTCTTTGAATTTTGATTGTTGTTGGCTTATTCTTTGATTGGTCCTCTCCCCTAGCTGGTTAACTGAGGGTCACTCTGTCCACTGCCTCTTGTATTCTGTTGTGCAATGTGGGAAGGTTGGGTTGAAACTGGTTCTTCCATGTGTACAAGGTTTTGAGGATTCTCTCTTGCTCTTGTTCAGTTGTTTGTTCTGAGAAATTTCTCCACTATTTAGTTGTATTTCTAGATAGGTCCTGGATTAAGTTAGCATGACTTCCACTTCCTCCTTCACCTTCCTCTGTTCTTATCTGTTGGTGGTTCGTTTGTTGGTGGGTTTTCTCTTCCAGCAGGTATCCTGATGTTCACTGCTTCCACCTACTCTTTAGCTGTGGAATAAACCACAACAGCTGAAAATAGAAGTTGGTAAGTTTCAAAACCCAAATAAGACAAGGCTGAGAATATAAGGCTTCTTTTGAAAGCTCCTGGGTTTCCTATCAGCACCTAGAACTGACCCAAAAGCAAGGGCATGACAAACAGCATGTTCTCCCTCTTCCTGCTGGTGCTTCTTTTATGGCTCGTTTTTTGAAGTCTATTTTGTCTGATATGAGTACTGGTACCCCAGCTATTTTTTCTTTCCATTTTCCTTAAATAGTTTTTCCAACCTTTTGCTTTCAGTCTATATAAGTATTTTTTTCTGAGGTGGGTCTATTGTAGGCAACATATATGTGGGTCATGA
The DNA here is from genome assembly GCA_004027735.1 of Carollia perspicillata. Classification (NCBI taxonomy): domain Eukaryota; kingdom Metazoa; phylum Chordata; class Mammalia; order Chiroptera; family Phyllostomidae; genus Carollia; species Carollia perspicillata. The sequence continues at coordinate 66,163 of PVKM010000341.1, read as the reverse complement.
CTTTTTATCCATTCAGTTACTATATATCTTTTAATTAGAGCAATTAATCTACTTACATTTAAAGTTTTTACTGATAGGTACTTATTCATTGCCATTTAATTCCTTTTCTACCTGTATTCCCCTCCCTCTCACTCTTATTTTTCCTTTCATTAAAGCAGTTACTTTAGCATATCTTGCAGTGATGTTTTGGTGGAGGTGTATTCTTTGATCCTTGTTTTGTCTGGGAAACCCCTTATTTCATCTTCCATTTTAAATGAGAGCCTTGCTGGATAGACTAGTCTTGGTTGCAGACTTTTTTTTTTTTATTACTTGTAATAGTTCTTTCCATTACTTTCTGGCTTGTAGTATTCCCATTGAGAAGTCACTTGCTAGCCTTATCAGGGCTCCCTTATATGTCACTTCCTGTTTCTCCCTTGCTGCCCCAAAGTCTGTCTTTGTCCTGGAGATTTTCCATTTTAATTATGATGTGTCTTTGAGTGTGCCTTTTTGGATTCCTCTTAATAGTGACCCTCTGTGCATCCTAGATTTGTGTGACTTTTTCTCTCACCAGATTAGGAAAATTTTGCATCATTACTTTTTCAAACAGGTTTTCTATCATTTGCTCTCTTTCTTTTCCTTCTTCTGGTATCCCTATTATAGGGATATTACTAGGTGTCATGTTGTCCTGTAGCTCCCTTAACACCTCTTCATTTTTTGTGTGTCTTTTTTTCTTTTCTTGCTCTTTCTGTGAGTTTCTTTCTACCTTGTCCCCCCAATCACTAATTTGATCCTCTACTTCATTGAGCATGCTTTTGATTTATTCTACTGTGTTCTAAAATCAGATATTGTAGTCTTCATTTCCACTTGAGTTTTGTTGATAGTTTCTATTTCCATTCTCATGTTGATACAGTTTGTAATAAGTTCATCTTAGTTTCCCTGTGGGGTTTGGTAATTCTCAGTGAGCTCATTGAGCTTTCTTATATCCATTTATTTGAACTCAATATCTGATATTTAATTTGCATCTGTTTCATTTAGCATTATTGCTGAGGCTTCCTCCTTTCCCTATTGGGGGTTTGTTTATTCATCTTCTCATTGTTTATGATACTCTTCTTGTTAACCTCTGCTTTTTAAATTGATCTATTCTGACTCCTTGGGTTTATGGTGTGAACGTCTATTGTAGGAGATCTGGGAGATTCAGTGGTGTATTCTCCTTGATCTCCAGAACTTCCTGCTCTTGGGATGACATTTATGTTGGCTCTGTGGATGTTATTGGATTTTAATTCTTGTTGGGTAGTTGTTTCATGGGTCCTTCTGTCCAGCTCATTGACTGAGGGTCACTCCACCGACCACTTATTGTATGCTCTTGTGCAGGTGCTACTAGAAGAAAACCACAAAGCCCAGTGAACCAACCCACATCTGCAAAAATACCCCCCAACAATCTCAGTATCAACAGCAAATGAACCAGTATTAATAAGAATGTAAAGAGATTAAGAGTAATCATATTAATATTAATAATTATTAATACTTATTTATATCATTTCTTATTAATAGTAACAAGAAAGGAGAGAAATAAACTATATTATAAATTCTAGTGACCAATATATACAAACCTGCTGGACAATAAATGAATGTTAAAATACTACGTGGGAAAGAAAATATCACTAATCATGGAGAATACCACAGTGAATTTCATCTTGGTAGCTTCTAGTGTTTACCACTGTTTATTTTTATTTCTGGCTCTGCCACACAGTACAAGAAAATTAACTGTGGAGAACAACAAAATTGGATAAATATCAAGGATTTATATTCAATGATGCATACCAAAGAAAATATTAATTAACAAAGAATTAGTATCCATATAATACAAATTAATGATGAAATCAACATGAAAAAGATAAGAAATTCAATAAAACAATGAAAAACATCATTAACAACAAAAAAAGTAAAGAATAGAAAACGTGATAGCTGCCTCACTAGTAATCATACAAGTGAAAGAATATTACAGTTTTTACTAATCAGAATATTTTTTATTTAAAAGTTGGAATATACTAAGTTTATTTCTTACAATTTTCTGAGTAAGAAATTACCCCAAGTGTAGTGATTTGAAACAAAAGAAATCTATTATCTAAGTTTCTATAGGTCAAGAATCTGGGGGCATTTTAACTGGTGCTCTGTGTCTCTTACAGGGCTATGTCATATTCAGTTTCATTTAGGAAGTATCCACTTCCTGCTGCACATGTGGTTGTTGATAGGATTCAAATTCTTGAGATGTGAGCTTTTCTTTTGCGAATCTTATCATATGCTTTCATCAGAATGAGTAAATGAGAGGGAAAAAGGGATTGTCAGCAAGAAAGAGTTCCAGCAAGCAGAAATCTAATTATGCTAATGACATCCTATTACTGTTGCTGGATTCTATTGACTCTATTCATTAGAAGCAAGTCATTAGGTACAGCCCACATTCAAGGAGAATGGATTACACAAGACTGGGAACATCAGGAGCTGGTATAATTGGGAGCCATATCAGAAACTGTTTTCCACACAGAATACTGGTCAATATGTATGGAAACAAGTAATAATATAATTCTATTGTAAAGGCACACTGATATAGTCATTTTGGAGAGCAATCTGGCAATAGTTAGCAAAACCAATTTTTATAGACTGAATGTTGTGTCACTCCAAAATATTCTTAATATGATTTGGAAGTGGAATTTTTGGGAGGTAAATTTGTATTCAATTCGGTGATGAGGCCAGGACCCTATGATGGTATTAATGCCCTTATAAAAAGAAGAAGAGATAGGAAGTGACTTTCTTTCTCTTTATCCATGTACACACCAAGGAAGGCCATTTGAGAACATAAGCAGGAAGATGGTTCTCATAAAAAATCCAATCATCTGGTATCTTAATATTGAAATTCCAGCCTCCAGAACTGTGAAAAATAAGTGCTTGTTGTTTATGCCTCTTAGTCTGTGGTATTTAGTCATGGAATAAGGATTTGCCTATCTATGACCTATAAATTCTATTCCTGAGTATATATACCAGATAAAAATATACAGAAATCCATAAAAGGACATGAATGAGGTTGATCATCATTTGTGAAAGTGGAGTGTCAACATAGGTGTCCCTCAGGAGGGGAAGAAATAGACAAGCAAAACTTTATGCACACATTCTAATGAAATTTGATGGAGAATTAGAAGTAATGAACAAGAGATTACATATAGCAGTATAAGTTGAACTTAAAGCCATAACACAGAGTGAATAAGGTAAGAAATGGAACAATATCTATGACACAATGCTATGCATTCAAGCATACATGTATTTAGCAAGTCTACATATTTCACAAGAGAACAAAATATACAAAACATAATTTAAAAAACCCATCATAGTATGTGCCTAATGGTGGGAGAGTAATGGGTATTGGACCTTAGGAAGAATTAAAAAAAAAAAGTAGGGGAAAGACCTTGCTAAACTCAACATTGATAGCATGGCTAGGGTCCAAGAATGGAACAAAAATAAACATAAAAACAACCTTCATGAGTGGGCAGTTCACTTTAAATCATGCCTGTAAGTTTCAGAGCTGGCAGAAAATAATTTAATAAAAATCAGCAGACTTTAATATCAGATGTTATAAGTAGAGAGATGCCTATCATGGGAAATGTCTTTTTGTTAGATTGTAAAATGATTCACATCTTCACTAATATTGAAATTTAGCCTTATTGCCTTTGGATGGATTTTTGGTAAGATATACAAAATACTATGCAATAACTAAGGGTAGCGATATCAGAATAAATGACTGATTAGGGGTAGCCTTGGAGGATAGCTTAGAAAAATGGTTCATTCTTTACCATGTGTACCACGACAGTTGAATGTAGGGATATGAGGAAGGATGGTAGCTCAGCTTAGAAAGATTCTTTTAAGGATGTTTTTTTAAATGTCCTATAACCTAACCATCTTTTGCCTATTTATTATCCTCGCCCCTCAGAGTTATCAGGCATGGTATTTTGAAATGTCTAAGCCACATATTTGTGACTCCAGCAAACCTTCCATGAACAGAGGTATCGTAAGTAGTGTTTTGTGATATCTAAGCCCCCCATTAGCCATCTCTGACTGGGAGAGAGACTAGATGACAAATCAAAGTTGAAATTGTAGCTTTCTCATTGTCATGGGGATTGTTATATATAGAGGGTGGGACAAAAGTAGGTTTACAGTCATGAGTATACAAGAAAGATTTTATTCTTCCATTATTTAATAATCAGTATGTTAGCCCTGGCTAGTGTGGTTCAGTAGATTGAGTGCCACCTTTTGAACCAAAGGGTCACCAGTTTGGTTCCCACTCAGTGAACCTCCATTGCAGGCTAAGATCCTGGTGGGGGATGCATGAGAGGCAACCACACATTGATGTTTCAATTTCTTCCTCCCTCCCTTACCCTCTTCTTAAAAATAAGTAAATAAAATCTTAAAAAATAATTAGTGTATTATTTTTTTATAGAAACAACTGTAATCCTGCTTTTGCCCCACCCTGTATAAGATGGTCAGGAGGCCTGGGGAAGAAAACTGGAAAGCTTAACATTGACTAAAGTACCAAGCAACCTTAAATATCAAAGAAAAGAAAATTAAGACTCCCTATCAACCCAGGTCCAGAGGTGATGGCAAGGTAAGATGGCTCTACCCAAACTACCATTTTCTTCATTAATTCCCCTTCTCCCAAGAATTTATCCTTACCTAACACAAACTCAGTCCTCAGCCCTGAGCTCTTCTTAGGATTCAATTAATATTTTATCTTCCCCTAAACCAGTGCCCCTTTGTCCTCACTCTGATGTCTTGTCAGATATTGAAGACAACCATAAGGGCAAAAAGACCTCTTCAAAGGAATTTCAGTAAAAGAGTCTTAGAGAAAACTACCAACCTTATAAGAAAGCCTAAGAATTCTAGAGGAAAACAACACTATTTGGTCATGGTCACAGGATGAATGAGACATCTATTCAAAATAAGCCAGCACAGAACCAAAAGAACATAGAGAAGTCCACCATTTCAACTGATCTGAGCATCCAGTAACTTCAGAGCAAATCCATATGCCTCAGAGCTCTCTGCAAAGTCTCTTAGATCTGGAGGCTGACAAACAGCCAAATGTGTAAACATCTCATTGTACAGTAACAGAGTATGTTGATGGTAATTAAAATAAAATTGAACTATTATGAAAAATTTTTGTCCATTTCTGTGAGTTCTCTTCTTTTGTAGTAGGGGTTGGAGAGGAATGAAAGGTAAAGGTGTGTGGGGAGGCAGGGACATGGGATCCTATAAGGTCAGGGGCCGGACTGACTGAATCACAACTAATCAGACAGTGGGGTTAAGGACTGAGTCAGGACTGAGCACTGAAGACAAATTTCCTCAACACTTAAACTCACAAAAGGAATCGGCATTTCTGCTAGTAGTGGGGTGGGGAGCTTGGAGTGTAGATTGTGGGAACTGATATGGAATGAGGTGTGTATGTAGCAGTACTATCACAAAAAAAAAATAGACTAAGAAATAACTTCCAGGACAGTTGCTTCATTGTGGTGTTTGTTACACCTGGTCATATGATGTCAGCAACTAAAGGTCCTCAGAAGTGCTCAAAGTTACTGAAAGTACAAATGGTAATTGGAAGCCATAAACCCAATCCTGATTAGCCCACTTAAGAAATTTAAGGTGGGGGCAGTGGGCTCTCAAGGGAAGTGCAATGAGAGCAATCTGTCTTCAGCTCAGGTAATAAAGAGGAGCTTTGTCTACAGAAAATTCTAAAACAACATAACTGCCCCTCCAAGTGCCTTTTATCTTTATTCTTTCCAAAGTTGCTCTCTTTTCTCTGAAGAGAACATAATTTAAATGGTGTTATTGAAGTATAATTGACATTTTGCGCTCATAAAGTTTACATTCTTAAAGTAACAGTTTGATGAATTTGGTAATATGTACACACTTGTTGAACCATCATCATAATTATAAGAATAACAGACCAATCACTAGCTGAAGTTTTATTTTACCTCTTGGTAATTGATCTTACCCACCTCTTTCTGTATCCCTGTCCTTAGATAGCTACTGTTTGTTTGCTGTCTCCATATATTAGGTTATATTTTCTATCACCTTATATAAATGGAATTGGCATATACTAATTTATCCAGCTTCTTTCACTCAGGATTATTATTTGATTCAATGATTTGTGTACAACAATATTATATTTTGAATGTTATTTTGAGTTTAGTAGCATTTAAATGATACCCAAAAGTTGTTTAAATTGCATTTTTTAAAGTTTTAAGATCATTGTAAATTCATATGCAGTTGTAAGAAATAGAAAGATACATCATACCCTTAACCTAGTTTCCCCCAAGAGTAACATTTTGCATATGTGAATCTATCCATAAAAAAATCCAGCCATGTAAAATGAAAAATGTAGACATTAATTGAAGAAGATACAAGATATAAGAAACATCGTATGTAGGACATTGATGCCTCAGTCCCCTTCAAAGTAAGCACCTTGGGACCTGACACAGTTCTCCCAGTTGCCATCAGTTGTCCCATCATTTTTTCCTGAATCTCTGACAGTCTGAAATCTCATCCCTTCCAAAGGTGATTCTAGCTGTTGGAAAAGTCAGAAGTCACAGGGCACCAAATCTTGGGTGTGGGGGAGCTGAGTAACCTGAGTGATTTGATGTTTTGCCAAAATCTCTGCATTAGACATGATGCATGAGTGGGCACATTGTTGTGATGAAGCAGCCAGTCACCATTTACCCTTAGCTGTGGCCTTCTGAATCATCCTAATACTTTCTGTGGAGGAATGTTCAAGCTTAACACAAAATTTGATGCAGATTGATTGCTCTTCTCACTCAGTCATTTTGAATGTGATTGCCCCATGGTACATATGCTCATTCTGTGGTGTCTACTGCCCTCACTGACTAGTACATTGAAGTAGTCATTGTTCATGCATGTGCATCCCAGTCCCCTCTCTTTGGCTGCCAGGTTACATTGATGTCATGCAAACCATTCTCCTGATACTAATAGTGGCTGCACTTTTTCCATACCGACCCAATAGCTCAATCAGGAAAGTGAAATTTATATGATCCATTTACCTTACTCAAATATACAAGTTTGTGTATTTGTGTGTGCTAAGTTTTAGGCAATTTTATTACCTGTGCAGTTTCCCATAACTACCACTACAGTCAAGATAGAAAACTCCCATCACAAGAATCCTTCATACTCTTTTTATAACTGCAGCAACTTCCCTCCCTTCCCAGCCCCTGGAATACAGTATTTTTTTATCATTTCTATAATTTTGTCAGTAAAAGAATGTTACATAAGTGGAATCATTCAATATATAACCTTTTGCTATTGGCTTTTTACATTCAGCATAAATCTATTGAGACACATTCAAGTTGTGTGTGTCAATTTTTTATTGCTGAATAATATTCCATCACATGGATAGACCATGATTCTTTTTATCAATTAATTTATTGAAAGTCACTTTAGTTGTTTTTATTTTTACACTATTATAGTAAAGTTAATAAGATTATTCCTGTGTAGGTTTTTCTATGAACTTAAGGTTTTCATTTCTCTGCGATAAATGTCCAAGAGTGCAACTTTTGTGTCACATGATAATAGCATGGTAGGTTTTGTAATGAATTGTCATACTTCTTTCCATATTGGCTGTACTATTTTACATTCCCAACAGCAATCTATGAATGATACAGTTCCTCTATGTTCTCAACAGCATTTATAGTTATTTAAAATAGACAGAGGGAGGTTAAGAATAGTATGGGAAATGGAGAAACCAAATAACTTACATGTACTACTCATGGACATGATCTAAAGGGGGTAGAATGCAGGTGGGAGGGGTGCAGGCCAGAGGGGAATAAAAGAGGGAAATGGGAAAACTGTCATAGCATAATCAATAAAATATATTTTAAAAATAAAAATAATAAATACATTCTGGAAGAAAATAATTAAATTAATATAGAATAAAATAGCTTACATTTAAAAACCTTCACAAAACAAAAAAAATAAGTAATTAATTAAATAATTCTGGTGCATGTGTAGTTACATCTCATTGAAGTTTTCATTTGTGTTTCCCTGATAATTAATATTGTTGAACATATTTTATGTACTCATTTTCCATCTGTATATCTTCTTTATTGAAATACCTATTCATGTCTGTAACTCCTCCCCAGTTTTGACACTTGAAGAATCAAGTTTTAGGGAATTTGAACACAAAACACATGTTTCCAGGTGTACATAAATACATCTCCACTTTACAATTTTTTTATGCTTCTTCTATTTCTTAATGTTTTTGAACAGGAAAAAAGCAACAAGAACTTACTTAATGTGACCTAATGGACTTTTTAAAAATGATTTGATTATTTGAATTTTCAGCACTTCTTGAAGTAATATGTTTTTGTATTTCCTTTCCACCCACCTACCATTAGCTGGTTGTTTCCTCCTAGATTGTTATGAGTTTTCTTTGGTTAAATGATGATTTTAATCTCTATATCAACACAGAGCCTCTTTGTTTATTTCTCCAAAATATACTTTATTCCTCTAATGTGCCATTACAACCCTTTTACTTTTGTTTCTTCATCATGACATAAATATAGGTGTTCAATGAACCCCTACATGTAATTTTTGAGATTGGGATTCTTATCCTTGACATATAAGATGATCTATATATATGCATTTTCACTTTTACTACAAAGGTGCTGGTCAGCTTTATGACAAAGGGTTTAACTAATATTTCTATGTTCTATCACTCCATCCATTTTTGCTCCTGCCCCAGCAACTTTTGGTTGTCCTTCTGCTCCATACAGAGACTTTCTCTTCATGATTTTGCCAGTCACCTAGTGGTGAATGTTGTTGCTTATTATTCATTGATAGGTTAGCAGCATGGAGAGAGTTATCTATTATCCTCATCCAACTTCAGTCTTAGGTTGCCCCTGTAAGTACTGCAATGGAGTTTATTCCTTGAGCATACTACACAACATGTGAGTTTTAATAGTATATTCATCCTATAGTCATTGTAGTGGATAAGACTGCACTGCTGAAACTTCCGGTCATAGAGCCAATTGATATGTTTTAAACAAAGACATGCAAAACTAGAGAAATTTCTACAGCCATATTTTATTAAGTTTTCTGGGGATTTTTATCTATGTTAAGCAGTTTATCAATAATCTCTGGCTTCTCCATTCCTTGGATGGAGAAGATTAATTGATAGGTTAGTGGTATGGAGAGAGAGTTCTCTATTCTCCTAATCCAAGTTTAGTCTTAGGTTGCCCCTGTGAGCCTTATCTTCAGGCGTGGGTTCTTCAGTGTTCCTACCTCTATTCTCCCATTATAGCTAGACTTGTTATGGATGTTGTATAGGGGATAGATTCTACATCATCTTCTAGCAGTAGATGTGAGAGAGAAGTCACATGTTTGTGTCACCAGCAAATGCATATATATATATATATATATATATATATATATATATATATATATATGCAGGAAATCATGCCTAGTAATCTTAGAAGTAAGCGAGGTTGCAGAGATGAAGGCACATTTAATTGTGTGATATTAGTGAAAATATCAGTAGATTCCAATATGGCTGCAGTGTTGGTAGAAGCTACACTCACCCTATCCCAGCATCAAACTTGGTTTACAGCTATATAATATAGAAATTGACCAGAATAACCAAATTAAGCCTCGCTGTACAGAAGTACTATAACCAAGGATTTATAGAAGAAGCTATATAGAGACTGGTAAGGAAGGCCCAGATACTAAAAGGGATGGCTCTCGCATCCACATTCAGTGGTTGAGAATCTGAAGGGTTACCTTGGCTGCAAATGTCCACCATGAGGAGTGTGGTGTCTCAACACTATGCTGGATCTCCATCCAAGAGCACCAGAGCTGAAAGAGGAGCTGTTGTAATATCTGGCAGTGAGAATCGGTGCGAACTTTGTCAGCATGGGAAAGAAGGGAATCTTCTAGAAACCCAGGTGATCTCTTAAAGGGCCAGCACACAAGATCTTGATCTTGGACACTTACCTGGGGCTCCAGTAGAGGTAAGGTGACTCAAAACATACAGGAATCATACAGGGAAGATCTGGGTAGTAAGGTCTGGAGTAAAGATCTGGAGAGTCAGCCACTGAGGTCCCTGTGCTTAGCCTTTATCCCATATTGCCCACAGATGCCATCTTCCCAAAGTTGAACACTCCTATTCTTATAGCATCAGCTTAGGGAGCACACTAGACCAGTCCTCCAACTACTAATTGTAGCTCTCCAATAGAGCTTGAGTTCTGCATAACGGTATGCTGCCTACACCCAAAGGGGACCTTTGGTGTATTCTCTTTCTGAAGAAGTTCTTGGTGGAGACTCAGATAGATGTTGAGTTGTATAGCTTTGGAATGGGGCTATTTTTTTTCCATCACTTGAGTGCACATCTGGAGTCCTTCTCCCCAATGGAGACTCATTTATCCTGTCCTTCAGACTCCCTATGGCCCAACACTGTAGAGCTCAGTCCTGCAGAAGGATGGGGTACCAAGCAGAGCTGGCTAGGTTTGTAGGTTCTCTTTCAGAGGCTCCTCTGAGGGACTCAGATGGATGCTGGGTTATTGGAATCCTGTTGGGGATGGAATTATTCCCCCACCACAAGCCAGTACAGCTGTCAGCACTTCCCTAGTAGCAGACTCTCTTAACCTGTCTTTCCTAATCCCAGTAGCCCTGACCTGCTGAGCACAAGGCAACTGGAGTGCTGTACATAGCTAGGATCTTCTGTGTGCTCTTATTGGGGACTTAAATGGATACAGGGTTGTCTGGCTCAAGCTGAGAGGGTATTCTCCCACCTCTTGTGAGCACAGCTGGCACCATTTCCCCAAGGTAAGACTCACTTGACCTGTCCTTCTGACTCCCAGTGACCTTGCCTTACTGATCTCACTCCTGTAGAGGGCCTAGCTGTCTGCATCAAATCTGAACCTATGGTGTGATCCTTCTGGGCGAGCTAAGAATTGAATCTTAGGCAGAAACTAAGTGGTATGGCCCTGGAGTGGGGGTCACTCTCCCCTCACTGAGTACCTGACCATGCTGCCCCTAAGCAAGGGACCCATTAGCTTGGTCTTTCTGACACTTTTTGTGGCATTACTAAGTTTCTAGAAAAAAATATGTTCTCTAGTAGGATCTTATGTATATTTTGAATGAATACATAATTGAATTTTCAAAAGCAGATTGCCCATGTATGGAAGCAAGAAGATATTTCCAGTCTTAAAATATTTAGACATTTACAACTTAAAACTACTTCCTATCAAATCTTTATCTCGGAGAATTATGAAACCACTGATCTATGTCCTTCAAAAATCAACAACTTTCCAAATAAAGATGTTTGTAAAAAATGTATCCAAAACACTTCCCTTCTGCAAGTAGAGAAAAAAAAAAACTACAGTTGAATGTACAGACTTATAAGTCAGTTCAAATGGGATTCCGTTGAATGCTCATTAAAACTCAGGAAACATTAACACTTATTTTCATATGCATATGCCAATACATGCTTAGGTTCAACATTAGTATAATTGTTCTTTTTAATCCCTGTTCTCTTAGAAGACTTGTATTTGTACACTGTGTGGAGAATTTGACTATTCAGTGCCTTTTTAGGATGCTAAACTGAGGCTAACTTGTTCTACCATTATTATTACTGCAGAATTGTACTTTCTCCAAATATTATATTAGTAAATTATGTTAAAACTACACATGGTATTGTGTAAAAACCAGGGCGTACAAGACTATTTGCAAAGCTTTATTGGAATATCTAAATGGGGAGACCTGTAGACTGACACTCCAAAAACATAAAATAAGTTGTGAGATTTCATTACTACTAGCTCTTTGTGCTGTATCAGGGAATCCCTCTAATACCATCCATGAAAACACCTACTACCTTGTTTGTTTTTACCATTGTTATTTCACTATTTGCTTTATTTCAAGCAAATATTGAATGGAAATTGGAAATGAGTGTACTCAATATTAGTCATTCAACTTATGGGTTTTTTTTTCATATCAGAGAATAGACAGAACTAAAACATGAGTCAATGCTAACTGAATAACACTCGAAAGAAAATGCTCTGTTTCTTTCTTCCCAAATTATTTCCTGGAAAAAGTATGACTTTGAAGGCTATTATATGACCTTCATTTTTTGTTTTATTTTATTTTATTTTGAGTAAAATCAGAAGTTTCATACATTAGGTATGTCAGCTCCCACTAATTTGAAAAAGTAATTTTTAAAGTGGTAGTGTAATGTAATTGCCCCTAGCCAAAGCCATAGAGACTGTCTCACAGTTCAGCCTTATAAATATTCTCTTCACAACCACACAGGATAAGTGATATATTTGTCCATAGACAGCTCCTGGTGGGAAAATAAAAAACTGTTTGCCAAACTTCTACATGGTAAGTTGTTTTATTCTGTCATGTTGACAGTCTATCTTATATTGAAACATTTTGAATTGATATAAGTTTCCTATTGATCTGGTTATTGCATTTGATTTATATACTGAATCTTCTGAAAGTATCTTACTCCAAACTTTCTCTAAGCATTCCTGTAGCATTTTATTCTATAAATACTCTGTCAAACAAACATTTCCAGGTCTCAATACCCCACCAATTATTCACACTCAAATAGGTACTGATAATAAGAGTCAGCATTCTGTTTGAATCCTGGATTTCAGTGAGTCCTGCCTGGCCTTTAACATTACTCCTTGATTTTGTATACACAGGAACTTTGCGGGGAGCTTCATCCAGCAGAACTCTTCTGGCTGCAACAGAGGAGAATAAATCTATGTAGACATGATCTGCTTGGGGGGAAAAAGATGACTGGTCTCTCATAGGAGAAAAGTCTCAAGCCTCTCAATGGGCTTTTATTGAGTTTAGCTTATATAGGGGTGCATATAAAAAGAGGTATGGTTTAGAGATAACATTTCTGGGATCAGGGGGTCTTTTTGAGTAAGGGTCTGGTAGACAGGGTGATACTAATCAGTTGTAAGATCTTGGGAAGCAAATTTATTTTCTGTTTGTACCCTTAACATTTAAATTGAGGACATTCTTAGCAAAGCAGGTTTCACAGGATTTAATGCATTCCTTCTCAGTCTTGATCACCCCCCCTGCCAGGAACTGTCAGTTCTGGTATGGGGTTGTGCCCCCTTCAGCATTACTTCAGGACTGAATCAGGTGGGAGAAAGAAGGCAGCCAAAAGATTAGGAGACATTTACAGATAGAATGAGGGCTCAGGCTATGATAAAGCTGAGGGGTGAGTGTCTTTTGTCCTTCCTCTATAATCCCCTAAGTCCTTCTTTGATAGTCCTTTCACAATTGTGCCTGTCTTAGGTTGTTCCTTCCTTGAGGTATCTTAACCTATCATTGACTATACAGCCATCCTCCATGGGTAAAGCAGGGTGAAATAAAGGGGGCAGAGGCTGCACCCCTGCCAGGAGGATAAGTTTTGTCTCCATAGTGCATTATGGTCCCAAAGTCTCATAGCCTGGGACCTTTTTACCTATCAGCAAGATTACAGCTCCTGAAACCAGGCAGGATGGTCCCCAACAAGGTGTGATTTTCAACATTCTACCAATATATTAAGCTATGAATATAGGACTTTAGGAAGCCACTGTTTTTAACTGTCAAATTATAGTTTATTCAAAACAAGGTATTATATAGTCAGTTTATCAGCAAAATGAACAATAAAATCAAAGATAAAATAGTAACTTCAATAGAGATTAAAATATTCAACAAGATATTGGCAAACCACATCCAGCAATTTATTTAAAAGATCATACACCATGGTCAGCTGGGATTCATCCCAGGGGTGCCAGGATGGCAAAACACTCACAAATCAGTAAACATAATATATACCATTAAAAAGGAAAGAAAGAATCATATGATCATATCAATAGATGTGGAAAAAAGCACTTGATAAGGTGCAGCACCCATTTATGATTAAAAAAAACAGTCAGTAAAGTGGGAATTAGAGGGAGCATACCCCAAAATAATGAAGGTCATATATGATAAACCTACAGGCAACATTATACTCAATAGGCAAAACCTAAAATCATTCACACTAAGATCAGAAACAAGATAAGACTGTATACTTTCACCACTTCTACTCAACATATTATTGGAGGTCCTAGCCACAGAAACCATACAAGAAAAAGAAATAAAAGTCATTCAAATTGGAAAGGAAAAAGCAAAACTGCCACTCTTTGTAGTTGACAGTATACATAGAAAATCCTATACTCCAGCAAAAATCTACTTGACCTAATAAGAAAATTTGGCAGAACATAAAGATACAAAGTCCATATTCAGAAATTGAAGGCATTTTCAACACCAACCAGAAATATCAGAAACAAAAATCAGGAAAAAATCCCATTTGCTATAGCAACAACAACAAAAAATACCTAGGAACTAACCTAACCAAGGAGGTAAGATAACTGTACTCAACAAACTAAAAAACACTGAAGAAAGAGATTAAGGAAGACACAAACAAATGAAAGCATGTATCATGTTCATGGATTGGGAGAATTAACATCATCAAAATGTCAATACTACCAAGAGCAATTTATAAATTCAGTGCAATTCCTATTAAAATATCTATGACATATTTCACAGATATAAAACAAAAATTTCAAAAATTTATATGGAATTGCAAATGACCCCAAATAGCCCCAGCAATTGTGAGAAAAAAAGTGAAGTAGAAGGAATCAAGATACCTGATATCCAACTATACTACAAGGCCACTCTAATCAAAACAGTTTGGTACTGGCATAAGAACCGACACATAGACCAATGGAATTGAATAAAGAGCCCAGAAATTCAAGTCTCTATGGTCAGTTAACATTCAACAAAGGAGGAAAGAGACATAAAATGGAGTAAAACTAGTATCTTCAGCAAATGGTGTTGGGAGATCTGGACAGCTACATGCAAAAATAAATAAATAAATAAAACTTGAACACCAACTTACACCATAAACAAAAATAAATTCAAGGTGGATAAAAGACTTAAGTATAAGTTGTGACACCATGAAAGTCCTATAGGAAAACATTGGATGAAAAATCTGAGGTATTTCACACAGCAATATTTTCACTGATATGAACTCTGGAGCAAGGGACATAAAGGAAAGAATAAACAAATGGGATCTCATTAAAATAAAAGGCTTCCACACAGTTAATGAAAATATCATTAAAATGAAAAGAAAACCAACTGTATGGAAAAAAAATTTGCAAATTATACCTCAGACAAAGATTTGATCTCCAAAATATATGAACAACACACATGACTCCACACCAGGAAGACAACCCAAATAAAAATGATCAAAAGACCTGAAAATATATTTCTACAAGGAGGGTATTCAGAGGACCCAGGACATATGAAAGGATGCTCAGCATCAGAAACCATCAGAGAGATGCAAATTAAAACCACAATAAACCATCACTTCACACCAGTGAGAATGGCCACCATAAACAAATCAACAAACATTAAGTGCTGCAGAAGTTATGCAAAAAAAATGGAACACTAGTATACTGTTAGTAGGAATGCAGATTGGTGCAACCACTGTGGAAAACTACCGAATTTCCTCAGAAATCTAAAAATGGAAGTGCCTTTAGACCCAACAATACTACTGTTGGAATCACACCCTATGTATCCAGAAACACCAATTCAAAAGAATCTATGCATCCCAAATTTTATAGAAGCAAAATTTGTAGTATCCAAGAGCTGGTAACAACCTAAGTGTTGATAACTAAATTAGTTGATCCAAAACTACAGTACATTTAAGCAATGGAATATTACACAGCAGAAAAAAGAAGGGGCTCCTATCTTTTGGGCCACCATTATGCGAAGTAAAATAAACCAGTGGGGGAAGACAAATACCATATGATTTCACGTATAAGTGGAATCTAATCAACAGAAGAAACAAGCAAATAAAATATAACCAGAGACATTGAAATAAAGAACAAAATGATAGTAAACTTAAGGGAGGTGGGAAGGGATATTGGGAAGAAAAGGGGAAGAGTTATCAGGAACATGCAAATAGGACACATAGACTGCCCTGGCCTACAGAGCATCAACGAGGATTCAGCCACCTGTATGGAGCGAATGGGTGAAAGGGACAAGAGACGCAAAGAACAGCAGCAAGACAATGAGTTCTGTTCAAGCTGCCAAATTTTATTTCTGGGTAAAGCCTTATAAGAGGGGGAGAAGGGGCAGCATGTCATATTCTTGCATGCAGCCTGACCTTATTCCTGGCATATACTTATCTAGAGTATTCTGGTAGGCAGAAACATTATTGAATCTAGAAGAATTTTGGAAATAAACAGACTCAGCATATTTTATACATGATCTTCTGAGACTAAATTTTGTGCTTCATTTTCACAGATTCATGAGAACTATGAAAAATCTATTCCTTAGAATCCTAATTTTTAATATCAGTTGGTGTTTGCAATATTGCAATTTATGAGAAATATATTTTGGTCATATGAATTTCTATTTTAAAAAAGATTTTATTTATTTGTATAAACAGGGGAATGGAGGGAGAAAGAGAGGAAGGGGAACATTTTTGTGTGGTGGCATCTCATGCTCCCCACCAGGGATTTGGCCCACATTCCAGGCATGTACCCTGAGTTGGAATTGAACCTGTGACCTTTTGGTTTGCAGGCTTTTACTCAATCCAATGAGCCTCACCAGCCATGGTTGAATTTTTAAAAATTTTTAAAGATTTTATTTATTTATCTTTAGAGAGGAAGTGAAGGAGAGAAATATCAATGTATGGTTGCCTCTCATGTGTCCCCCACTGGGAACTGGCCTACAACCCAGACATGTGCCTTGACTGGGGAACGAACCACAATTCTTTTGTTTGCAGGCCCACGCTCAATCCACTGAGCTACACCAGCCAGGCCTGAATTTTTTATACATTCACATATTTGGTCTTCATCCACAGTTCCTGACTCATACCTTCCAAAACACTTGGAATTTCCTAAGTGATAAGAGAATTGGAAACATCTTTTATTGTAATATTTGGTCTCTTGTTCTCAGCTCCTAAAATTGCTTCAGAGCCATAAAGGTAAAATGTGTATCTTGTAGTCCCTTTCTAGCACAACTGTGCTTATGTTAGTGAGATGGCTTTTGGAAAGCACTTAAGAATGGGAGCTGGTTGTCAGGGAAACGACATTGATTAGAGAGGTGGAACATTCAGTCTCTTCCCTGATTTCCAGGGAGGAAAGAGGGACTAGAGGCTAAATCAACCATCAATTCCCAATGATTTAATCAAGCATACTTTTGTAATGAAGTATCCATAAAAATCTAAATAGGATATTGAAGAACTTCCAAGTGATGAACATGTGGACATTTAGGGAGAGGAAATCCTTTCTCATTTACCTTACCCTGTTAATCCCTTGAGTTATCCTTCTAAAATAAATGAGTGGTCTAGTAAGCAAAATATTTCTGAGTTTTGTGAGCTGTAAATCTCCCAAATTAATCAAACCTAAGTAAGTAGGAGAGTATATGGTATCTCTGATTTATAGGTGGCTGCTTAAGAGAACAGGTGATAATGTAGTCTTTGGACTGGTATTTGGATGGAAAGAGTCTTGTAAGACTGAGCCATTAACCTATGTGGGATGATGTTGTCTCAGGTAGATAGGGTCAGAATTGATTAAAATTATAGAATGCCCAACTGGTGTCAGAACTGTTTGTTAGATGAGTGGGGCAACCCCCCAACCCTACAGTGGAATTGGTGACCAGAACCTGCTTTTAGTGTTCTAATGAAAAAGGCTCTGTCATCAGTTAAGCTAAACTGTATTAAGAAAAGCAATTAAGCCCTTCATTACAGTATTTTTTAGAGTTTTAATGTGCTAATCACATTGTACATCCTCAAGAGGAAGATATAGCATTCTCAAATGTATTTAGCCATAATGCTTAAATATGATAGAAATAGTCTTATCTATACAATATTTTAAATATAATAATTCTAAAACTATGATACATTAGGTAACAAAAGCTCAAGCATTATGAATAACAAAAATTATTTTGGGAATACGTTGGCCTTACCACTTATTAGGCTATGATCTGGAGCAAGTAGCTTAATTACTTTTAGCTTCATATTCTACTTCTAAAAACACTTATTATAATCATAATTATGTAATAGGATTGTTAAGCAGATTAAATATGATATGTACAAAGAGCTAGCCATAAATATTAGCTACTATTTCCCATAGGAAATTTGATTGCCTGCTTTTCTCTTCACAGTATTATTTTTTTTAAACAATTTCTTTTGCAGCATTAATTCATCTATTGATCTGCATACTTGCTGAAACCTAACTAAAAACAACTATGAAAGATGCCAATGAAAATGTTAGGTAGCAGCTATGACTGAATGACTAGAAGAGGAATACAGTCAGGGCTCTTGCCACTGCAACCTAACAAAGAGCTTTTTTTTTTTTAATTCTGCTACATTTTATTTCTCTGTGGGGATCCACTTTCCATCAGGTATATGTTTTTTTTTTCTTCTTGAAGGATCTTAACTTTTTTATTTTATTTTTAATGATTTTTAATTGTTATTCTATTATGATTGTCTCAATTTTTCCCCCTTTGCCATCCTCCACCCATTTCAACCCAGGCTCCCACAGTCAATTCCCACACTGTTCTCCATGTCCATGGGTCATATATACATTTTTTTTTGTCTAGTCCCTTCCCCTTCTTTCCACCATTTGCCTCCTACCACCTCCCCTCTGGTAACTTTCAGTCTGTTCCATGTTTCTATGCCTGTGATTATATTTTGTTCATTAGTTTATTTTATGCATGATTTCCTCTTAAATATGAAATCATATAGTATTTGTCTTTTACCAACTGGCTTATTTCACTTAACATAATATTCTCCAGTTCCATCCATACTGTCTCAAAGGGTAGGAGTTCCTTATTTCTTTCTGCTGTGTAATATTCCATTGTGTTAATGTACCATTTTTTGGTCCACTCATCTACTGATGGTCACTTAGACTGTTTCCAGAACTTGACTATTGTAAATAATGCTAATATGAATAGAGGGGTCATAGGTTCTTTTGAATTGGTGTTTCAGGATTCTTAGGGTACAATCCAAGCTGTGGAATTCCAGGTCAAAAGGAAGTTTCATTTTTAGTTTTCTGAGGACAGTCCATACTGTTTTCCATAGTGGCTGCCCCAGGGGGCATAACTACTAACAACATACTAGGGGTTCCCTTTCTCAGCATCTTCACCAGAACTTGTTTATTGATTTGTTAATGATGGCCATTTTGATGAATGTGAGGTAATATCTCATTGTGGTTTTAATTTGTATTGCCCTGATGGCTAGTGATGTTGAGCATTTTTTCATATATCCATGAGCCATCTGCATCCCTATTTGGAGAAGTGTCTATTCAGGTCCTTTGCTCATTTTATAATTGGATTGCTTGTCTTCCTGGTGGTAAGTTGGATGAGTTCTTTACACATTTTGGAGATCAAGCCCTTGTCCGCTGTATTATTGGCAAATGTGTTCTCCCATATGATCAGTTCCCTTTACATTTTGATGATGATTTCCTTAGCTGTGCAGAAGCTTTTTAATTTGATGTAGTCCCATATTTTCATTTTTTTCTTTATTGCCCTTGCCCTAGGAGATATATCAGCAAAAATATTGCTATGTGGGGTATCTGAAAATTTACTGCTTATTTTTTCCTCTTTTATGGTGTCATGACTTGTATTTAAGGCTTTTACCCATTTTGAGTTTACTCTGGTGTAGAGTGTAAGTTTGTGGTCTAATTTCATTTTCTTTGTATGTACCAGTCCAGTTCTCCAAATACCATTTATTGAAGAGGCTAGCTTTACTCCACTGTGTGCTCATGTACCCTTTTTCAAATATTAATTGACCATAGAGATATGGGTTTATTTCAAGGTTCTCTATTCCGTTCCACATACACACACACACACATATATATGAACATATATACATACATATATATAGATGTCTGTTCTTCTGCCAGTTCCAAACTGTTTTGATTAGAGTGGCCTTGTAGTATAGTTTGATACCTGGTATTACTATCCCTCCTACTTTGTTCTTCTGTCCCAATATTGCTGAGGCTATTTGGGGTCCTTTCTGGTTCCATATAAATATTTAAAATATTTTATGTAGATCTGTGAAATATGCCTTTGGTATTTTCATAGGATTTGCATGGAATCTATAGATTGCTTTGGGTAGTGTGGACATTTTAATGATGTTGATTCTTCCAATCCGTGAACACTGTATATGCTTGCATTTATTTGTATTTTCCTTTTTTTAATATTTTATTTGTTTATCTTTAGAGGGTAAGGGCAGGAGAGAGGGAGAGAAATATCAGTGTATGGTTGTCTTTCATGCGTCCCCTGCTTGGAACTGGCCTGCAGCCCAGACATGTGCCCTGACTGGGAATCGAACCACAGTTGTTTGGTTCACAGGCCCACCCTCAATCCACTGAACTACACTAGCCAGGGTTGTATTTTCCCCCTTTTTTTGTATTTTTCTAAATATCTTCCTTCACTCTTCTATAGTAGTACAAGTACAGGTCTTTTACCTCCTTGCTTAAGTTTATTTGTATGCACTTACTTTTTCTTGTTGCTATAATAAATGGGATTTATCCCCTAGATTCTCTTTCTGATATTTCATTGTTGGTGTATACAAATGTCATCCATTTCTGAATACTGACTGCATCTTGCTACTTTGCCACATTCACTTATTAGGTCAAGTAATTTTTTTGTAGAGACTGTAGGGTTTTCTGTATACACTATTCTGTCATGCTTTCTCCAAATAATGAAAGTTTTACTTCCTTCTTTCCAATTTGAATGGTTATTTTTTTTTCTTGTCTGATCACTGTGGCTATAACTTCCATATTATGTTGAATAAGTGTGGTGAGAGCAGACACCCTTGACTTGTTCCCAATATTCAGGGGAAAGCTTTTAGTTTTTTCCCATTGAGTATGATTTTGGCTACAGATTTTCCATATATAGCTTTTATTATATTCAGTTATGCTCTGTCTATTCGCACTCTGCTGAGTGTTTTTACCATAAATGGGTGCTGGGTTTTATGAAATGTTTTTTTTCTGCATATATTGATGTGATCATGTAACTGAATACAAGTAGCTAGAAGCAAGGGAAAGACACGTCTTACCAATATACCTAGCAGTCCTGAGCTTGGTTTAGTATGATTTCCAGGTATTCTGAGCATCACAAGTGAAAACAGCATGGGAAAAGGGGGAGTTTTTCACACTCCTCTGGGAAAAGGAGCTTGTATAACAATCTTAATGATATAGTCAGGTGTCCTGAACATCACAACCAGGAATTACACAGTAGGAAGAGAGGAGCCTATGCTGGGTAAGGAGGCCTAAGAATTTCACTAAGACAAAGAGTTTTTACTAACTGAGGAAGAAAACCTTTGTAGCTATACCTTATTCCCCAAAACTAAAAAGGAGATAATGAGGGAAACCTAAAAGCCAGCTAAGGTATATAACCCTTGATCCCCAATAGTCAGGTTACTTAGATTTTCTAAGTACCTACTTGTAGCCTCAGCTCAAGTGTATAAAGCAAACTTATTAACAAATTTACTAACAACTTCATGGGTACATGCTTGCAGCTTTTTGCTCATGTGTTTTATTCATAAACTTGCTATCTCAGAAGTCTCCAACCTCCTTCCTTCTCAGCCATGTACACTGCTCACATTACTGCCTGAGCTCTGCGCCTGTTTCTGACTGCCTCATCCTGATCCATGGAAAAATTGTCTTCCATGAAACTGGTCCCTGGAACCAAAAATATTGGGGACCACCATATCTCATTTCCACTACACATGTTATCTCTCACTTGAAATCATGTACTGTAGATGAGACAAGAACTGAGGCAGGGGAGAGAGCATCTTGACTCAAGTATCTCTCTCCCTACCATAACAAAAATAATCATTTGTTCACTCATCCATTCAATGAATCATTGTTGAAAACCTACTGTGGGTTAGTCATTGTATTAATTTGTAGATTGATGGATGTGACACAAAATTCCTGCCCTTGAGATACTCACAGCTTCTTATAGGAGAGAAGCATGGAAACAAATCAGAGTACAGTGTCAGAGCACAAAATCATATCATCTTCAATGTGCAGATCTCATGGAGAAGAAGGTGTGATAGACTATCTTGGAGGAAGGAGAGGTGGATATGGCTTCTTGGAGGAGGGGATAGCTGACCTCAAATTAGAAAGATGATTCAGGAGGTTGGAGGTAAGAAAAGTAGGACAAGGAAGGATTCAAGCTCAGTAAATCAAATATAGGCTTGAAATAACATTGCGTTCCTTAGGAATCTTAGTTCATTATTTCGATAGCACAGAATATAAGAAGGGCAATGGTAGATGGGACTGCAAAAAGTAGTATCCTTATATAATAAATGCATGCAATCTCTTTAAAATGTTGTCTTGCTTTGCATTTCATTTTACAATTTTATTTTCAGTCTGTGATTTTAAAAAAACATTGAATTTTTGGGGGGTGATATGGGTTAATAAAATTATATAGGTTTCATGTGTATAATTGTATAATCCATCTGTATATTGTACTGTGTGTTTACCATCCCAAGTCAATTCTTATTACTTATCTTACTACCCTCTTCTACCTCCCCCACCTCCTCTTTCTCTGTGGTAATCACCATACAGTTATCTGGATCTATGAGTTTGTTTCTTCTTTTGCTTAATCTCTTCTCCTCTTTCACCCTGTCTCCCCACCCCCATCCCCTTTGAGAGCTGTTAGTCTGTTGCTCTATCTATGAATCTATTTCTATTTGTTTGTTAGTTTATTTTGTTTATTAGACTCCACATATAAGTGAATTCATATGGTACTTGCCTTTCTCTGATTGGCTTATTTCACTTAGCATAATACTTTCTAAGTTCATACATTCTGTCACAAAAGGTAAGATTTTTTTCCCAGCTGATTAGCATTCCATTATGTAAATTTTTATCCACTCATCTACTGATGGGCACTTTGGCTATTTCTAAATCTTTGATATTATGAATAATGCTATGATGAACATAGTGGTGCATATATCCTTTCAAATTTGTGTTTAAGATTTTTTGGGAGGTATATTCCCAGAAACGAAATCACTAGATAATAAGTCAGTTACATTTTAATATTTTTGAGGAAACTATATACTGTTTTCTACAGTGGCTGCACTAATCTTCATTTCTATGAACACTGGATGAGGGTGTCCTTCCAAAAGATGTATGAAAAAATGTTTGATGACACTAATCATCAGAGAAATACAAATTAAAACCATAATGAAATATCACCTCACACCTGTCAAAATGTCTATCATAAACACATTAATAAAAAGTGATGCTGATATGTGAAAAAAGGGAAAGCTTTATGATTTTCTTTTAAAATTCATACAAAACTTTAAGTCATTATAAGGAAAGCTAACTTATTCAGCACATACTATGAGTCCAGCAGCATTCTAAGTTCTTTACATTTGATACACTTCGTTCTAAAAACTCTGAGGTAGACACCATTAACAGTACTTTACGAACAGTATACTCTAGCTTCTCTTCAGATCATATAAATCTTTCACCTTTTACAAATAAGACCACCAAGCCAGGAAGCTCTTAAATGGCTGTCCAAAATCAAGAAGCTAGTCAATAACAATGTAGAGATGGGCTCCAGAGACTATGTTCTTATTACTATCCATTCTCTTCCTAGGATAATTAATTATGTTCTCTGTGGCAGATTGCTATATGCTAATCTACCACATGCTTTCTCTCAATCTTTTCCTTTTTTCCTTCCTTTACAACACTTATTCAACTTATTACACTTATTCAACACTTATTCAACACTTATTACAACAACATATAATTCCTTTAATTTCATTAATTTATTAATTTTATTGTATTTTTCCTATTACCACTCAATACCCTTATGCAACCCTCCCCCACAATCACCACCCTGTTGTCCATATCCACAAGTCCTTTTTACTTTTTGTCTCAATCCCTCTACCTCCAACCTCTATCCATTAGCTCTCATCCTACTCTCTAGCTATGAGTCTGACTCTATTTTTGCTTGTTAGTTGGGTTTATTAGACCCCACATATGAATGAAACCATATGGCATTTGTTTTTCTCTGACATACTTATTTCATTTAGCATAATGTTCTCCAGTTCCCTCCATATTGCTTCAAAAGGAAATTTCCATTCATTTTTTTATGGCCAAGTAGTGTCTCATTGAATAAATATCTCATAATTATTTTCTTTATTCATCTGCTGATAGACACATGGGCTGATTCCATTTCTTGGTGATTGTAAATAATGCTGGAATTAACATAGGAATGCTTACATAGTTTGAATTAGTGTTTTGAGTTCCTTCAGATGTATTCCCAGAAGTGGGATCTCTGGGTCAAAAGGCAGACTTGTTTTAATTTTTTTAGTTATCTTCATACTGCTTTACAGAGTGGCTGAACCAACATTATGAAACAGTACCCTTTACTCCACATCCTCACCAGTACTTCTTGTTTGTTGATTTATTGAGGATAGCCATTCTGACATATGTAAGATGATATCTCATTTTGATTTTAATTTGCTTTTCTCTGCTGATTAGTATCATTGAACAACTTTCTTTTTAACTATATTTTATTGATTATGCTATTATAGTTGTGATGCAGATCCTGGCCAACAGGATCCGTGTGTTGTGGCTGCAATGGACAAATTCACACAGACTACAGAAGTCCTGGGGAGAAAAAGGGACAGCATGGCCACTCTGTAAGAGAGAGGGAGGGCCCTGCCCCCTGCCTGGACAAGATTTTATTGTTTCTCTGGGTACATTACATTTGGATGGCCTCATTTACTATGCACAGGTTCACTGCAGGTAAGTATCTTTTACAGATAACAAAAGAAAGAATGTTGCTAATTACTTCAAAGAGAAGGGTGTTATAGACCAAGGGGAAAAGTGGTTGAACTGTTTACACTGTTTACTTGGGAGGTTTAGCACACACGTAAGGAAGCTAAAGATATGTAGAAAACATTTGCTGCCTCAATCCAGGGTGAGGCAGTTTTAGCCAAAGCAAGTCTCATAGCAGCCTAGGTACAATGCAGGCCTGATTCCCTGTGGGAGAACCTATCTGTGGGCATGGCTCTGGTGTGCCAGACATCGATACCCACTGGCTTTTCCAAGTGGGAGCTGTGATGCATTTCCATGCCACATGGAACAGTTCCCTATACAGTTGTCCCAATTTTCCCCCTTTACCACCCTCCACCCTGCACACCCCAACCTTCCAGGTTTACCCCCACCTTACTTCATGTCCATGGGTTGTACATTTAAGTTCTTTCTGTTCTCTGTTTTCTATACATTCTTAACCTCACCCTGTCTATTTGGCCTACCAATTATGCTTTTTATTCACTGTACCTTCCCCCCAGTCTTCCCCCCCTGCACTGAATACCCTCCATGTGATGCCCATTTCTCTCATTCTGTTTCTGTTCTAGTTGTTTGCTTTGTTTTTGTTTCCATTTTTCAATTGTTGATAGTTATGAGTTTATTGTAATTTTACTGTTCATGGTTTTTTATCTTTTTCCATTTCTTAGGTTTCATATAATAAAGGCTTGATGATGATGAACTTCTTTAACTTTTCTTTATCTGGGAAACAGTTTATCTGCCCTTCCATTCTTAATGATAGCTTTGCTGGATAGAATAATCTTGGATGTGGGTCCTTCCCTTTCATGACGTGGAATACTCCTTTCTAGACTCTTCTTGCCTGCAAGGTCTATTTTGAGAAATCAGCTGATAGTCTTATGGGCACTCCTTTGTAGGTAACTGTCTCTTTTTCTCTTGCTGCTTTTAAGATACTCTCCTCATCTTTAATCTTATGTAATGTAATTATGATGCACCTTGGTGTGTTCCTCTTTGCATCCAACTTCTTTGGGACTCTCAGCTTCCTGGACTTCCTGGGAGTCTATTATCTTTGATAAACTGAGGACATTCTCCTTGATTATTTTTTCAAATAAGTTTTCAAATTCTTCTTCCTGTTGTTCTCCTTCTGGCACCCGTATGATTTGGATACTGGAACATTTATAGTTTTCTCAGAGGTTCCTATGTCTCTCTTCATTTTTTTTTTGAGTTTTTGTTTCTTCATTCTGTTCCAGTTTGATGTTTATTTCTTCCTTTTGTTCCAGATCATTGATCTGAGTCCTGATTTTCTTCCCTTAACAACTGGTTCCCTAAATATTTTGCTTTATTTTACTTTAGGTAACCTTGATTTGTTCCTTCATTTTGCAACTGGGCTTTGTGAGCCTCTCTTTAACAGTGTTTTAAGCTCTACATCAGATTGGTTGGCTATCTCCTCATTACTTAGCTCTTTTACTGGAATTTTGATTGGTTGATTCATTTGGCCCATATTTCTTTGTCTTGGTGCACCTATCATGTTGTAGGGACATGATGCCTTAAGTATTCACTTCGGAAGTGCAACCTTCTTTGCTGTGTTGTGACACTGTCTGTGGAGGAGGAGTCAAGAAGGAACAATATGGTCCCTTGCTCCACTCTAGCCCCACTTTCCAACAAACCCCATCATGTAAGACTGGGAGTTTCTCCTGCTGTGGCAACCCCTGTGGTAGTTTACAGCTAGCTTTAAGTCTTTAGTTTCTAGTTCAGCCAGCCCTGCCCCTCAGTGGCCCACTCCACCATACTGCTGTGGGTCCTCTAAGGCAGCTGCACCTAGCTCATGTGGTCCTCTGCCTTGCCACAAGGTCCTCCCTGCCCAGTTGCCCATCTCTGCCTCTCCTACCAGTCTGATGAATGTTTATTTAACTCCTCGTTTGCCAGTGTTCCATGCAGTTTGATTTTTCTGGCACTTCTGGTTGTTTGCTTTTAGATTGGTTGATATCTTCTTTTCAGTTGTGTTAAGAAGCAAAGGGTTTCTACCTACACCTCTGTCTTGGCTGGAACTCTCCATTGAGCATCTTTTCATATGTCTATTGGCCATTTGTTTGTCCCATTTGGAGAAGTATGTATTTAAATCCTTTGCCTATTTTTAATTGTATTGTTTGTTTATTTGTTGTTGGGTTTTGTAAGTGCTTTATAAATTGTGGATATTAATCCTATATCAGACTTCCTGAGGAGCTAAGATGGTGGAGAGATAGGTGGGAGCAGATTCTACTTCCCCCTGAACAGGGGTGAAACACCTAGCTGATCTACAGAGGAACAGAGCAAACATTTAACAGTACCCCAGCATATGGGAAGATAAGAGACCAAAAATTGTAGAGGACATTGAAAAACCAGATGGTTAGGAGAGTGCTTCAGGACAATAAGGTCCCTAGGACCAGTGTGGGTACCAGGGCTGCTGCAGCCCCAAGCCTGGCACCCACCTGGTCTGCTGCAGGGTTCTGGGGAGAGAGCTGGGTCAACAGCTCCCTCCACTGCCAAACAAGTTTTGAACAGCACCAAGACATGCCTGGTTGCTTGAGTTGCAGAGAGGAGAATAAGGATGAAGTGGCAAACACACAGTGGCTGTGAGCACCCATGGAGACTGTGGACTCTGGCTGGGGAGAGTTGAAAGCTGGACAATGAGCGGCCTTGACCCAGATAGTCCCAGGTCTATTGGAGAGGTTGGCCCTGTGAAAGGACAGGCCCTTCCTTATATGGAGAAGAAGGCTTGAGCAGGAATAATTTCTCAAAAAGAAAAAGTGAAAAAAGAGACACTCGGTGTATATATAGAGAATTCTTTTGCAGCCACTGATCCGGCCCCATCCACACCTAGCCATGCAGAACACCCATGGTGGTGCAGAAAACCGTGCACTCACACCTGAAGTGTTGGGGAAAGTGCACACTGCTGAAGTACTTGAGCCTACACCCGAAGCCCTGTGGAGAGTGTGCACCACGGAGGGCCTCTGAGCACACACCCACAGCCCTGGGGAGAGGGTGCACCAGAACCTGCAGGACTGGAGGCTGCTAGGGAACTGGGATGGAGGATGGTCAAGTGCCAATCAGGAAGGGAGAGAAGTGAAAACAATGCCCGCTGAGTCTGCTGCAGCCAGGAAGACCAGCAAAACTGTCATGGAGAGTTAAAACCCAGCAGGAGGCTTTTTTTTTTTCAGCAATTCTTTCTTTTTTTCCCTTTCAACTGTTTTTTCCTCTCCTTCTTTATTGCATAATTTCTTCTTCCTTTCATTATTTATCTCTTCTTCCTTCCTTATTTTTTTAATTCCCACAAGTCTGACAATAAAACCTGGAATTGTGAAAATACCAGAGTTGGACCCAAAGAGGGGGCATCCCAACAGTTATAGGACAGTGAGACAAATTTCACTTTGCTACTCCAGAGAACTTGCAAGTTATTGTATATTTATATTATTATTTTTCATTACTTTTACAACTTTAATTTTATTAGCATTTTTTTTGTATTTCTCTTCTTTCTGTTTAGTCTTCTTCACTTGAGTGGTTAAATTGCATTGTTTGACTGGTTTCCCTTGTTCTCTCTATCATAGTGTATATTTAATTTACTATCTTTCACTTCACTTGTGTTTCATTAGCACACTACTATATGTCCTATACTTCTTTTCTTGTTATCCAGATCACATAGATTGTGTCATATGATTGTTGCTCCATTATTACTGTAAATAATAGCTGTTCCATACAATTGCGAATACTACACAGCACCCCTCCCAGATGATAGCCCACTTCACTATTTCCCGAATTTTATTATTGTTGTGGTTAACTTTATTCTGTCACACACTACATGTATTTTCTATCCTTTAGTCTCATTTCACCTTACAATAAAAACTCCCACAAGCTCACTGCTTTCTAGATCCAACTCAGAACCCTTCTCCTACCAACAAGCATCTTATCTTCTTTCCACCTTTTCTAAAAAGTGGCTAATTGGGTGAGATATCACACTTAACACTATACATATCCAAAGGATTGACTGTCTCTTCTCTACAGCCTGGTACTTTAAATATAATGGAATACACTCCTTCCGTCATAAACCATTTTGCCTTCTCCCTCCAACTAATCACTACAAAAGTGTAGGTGGAAGCTGTGAACACTAGGATACCTGCTGGAATAGGAAGTCCAGCAACAAAGGACCTACCAACAGATAAAAACAGAAGAAGGGGAAAGAGAGGTCAGAAACAATGCTAACTAACTCCAGGACATATCTGGAAATACAACTAAACAGTGGAGAAATTACTCAGAACAAACAACTAAACAAGAGCAAGAGAGAATCCTCAAAACCTTGTATACATGGAAGAACCAGCTTAAAAAAAAACCCTGCACAACAGAATACAATGGGTGGTGGAAAGAGTGACCCTCAGTTAACCAGCTGGTGGAAAGGATCCAAAAAAGAAAGAGCCAACAACCATCAAAACCCAAAAAAATACACAGAGCCAACATCAATGACAGCAAGAAACCAGCGACCTGGGGAGATCAAGGAGACTACACCAGTGAATCTCACTGTTATTCTATCATAGAAGTTCACAACATAAACCTGGGGAGTCAGACCAGGTCAATTTAAGAAGCAGAGGCTAACAAAAAGAGTCTTACAGGCAGTGGGAAGACAAAGAAACAACCCCCAAATGAAATGGCAGAAGGATGTCTCAGAGAGAATGCTAAATGAAAAAGAGGGAAGTCAACTATCAGATATTGAGCTCAAAGCAATGGTTATATAAAGCTCAATGAGGTCACAGAGAACTATAAAAAACTACAGAGAAACTACAATGAACTCACTTCAAACAATATCAACATGAAAAAGGAAGTTGAAATGATCAACAAGGACCAAGAAAAAATGAAGAATACAATTTCTTAACTGAAGAATGCAGTAGAAGGAATCAAAGGCAGGCTTGATGAAGCAGAGAATCAGATCAGTGAGCTGTAGGACAAAGTAGAAAAAACACCCAGAAGGAGCAAGAAAAGGAAAAGAGGCTCAGAAAGAATAAAGAAGGAGTTCAAGGAAATGCAGAGCACCATAAAATGTAATTATATCCATATAATAAGGATACCTGAAGGAGAAGGAGAAAAGCAAGGGATAACAAACCTGTTTGAAGAAGTAATTATGGAAAAATTTTCAAACTTTATAAGAGAAAAAGTCACACAAATCTAGGAAAGACAGAGAATCCCAATGAAGAGGAACCCAAAGAGACTCATTTCAAGACACATCATTATTAAAATGTAAAAATCCCAAGATAAAGAGGGAATATTAAAAGCACCAAGGGAAAAGCAGGAAGTAACATACAAGTGAGCCCCAATAAGGATAGCAGCTGTCTTCTCAATGGAAACAATACAAGCTGGAAGGGAATGGCAAGAAATATTTCAAATAATGAAAACCAGAGGCCTGCAACCAAGAATACTTTGTCCAGCAAGACTATCAGTTAAAATGGTAGGCCAAATAAGGAGCTTTCCCAACAACAACAACAACAACAACAAAAGCCTACAAAAATATACCTCCTCCAAGCCAGACATGCAGGAGATGCTAAAGGGTGTGCTTTAAGAACAGGAAGAAAAACAGTGAAACAGAGAGGAACACAGGTATGAAAAAATGGAAATGAATAAGTATATATCAATAATAACCTTAACATAAGTGGATTAAATACCCCAATCAAAAGACAGAAAATAGCAGATTGGATAACAAAACATGACCTACATATACGCTACTTATAGGAGACCCAATTTAGAACAAAAGACCTACACAGACTGAAAGTGAATGTCTGGAAACAAATATTCTAAGCAAATGAACAGGGAAAAAAAAGCCAGGGTAGCAATACTCATATCACACCAAACAGACCACAAAGAAAGGACCAGAAAGAGAGACCCAGAAGGTCACTTCATAATACTCCAGAAAAAGATTCAATCAAGAAGACATAAACACAGTAAATATACATGCACCCAACATAGGAGCACCCAAATGCATAAAGAAAATCTTGGGGAGCTTCAAGAAAGATATTGACAGCAACTCAAAAATAATAGGAGATTTTAACAACCCACTGTCAAAAATGGACAACTTTTCCAAACAAAATATCTAAAAAGATATTGTGCCATTGAAAAATTCCTTAGATGAAATGGACTTAGCTGATACATATGGAGACTGTCATCTCAAGG
Source organism: Carollia perspicillata (assembly GCA_004027735.1). Lineage (NCBI taxonomy): Eukaryota > Metazoa > Chordata > Mammalia > Chiroptera > Phyllostomidae > Carollia > Carollia perspicillata. The sequence continues at coordinate 35,096 of PVKM010000341.1, read as the reverse complement.
AAGCAAAATACACATTCTTTTCAAATGCACATGGAATATTTTCAAGGATATACCACATGGTAGGACACAAAACAAGCCTCAAGAAATTCAAGAAAATTGAAATCATATCAAATATTTTCTCTTACCATAAGGGACTGAAAGTAGAAACCAACCTCATGGGAAAAAATGCAAAACACTCAAAATGATGGAGATTGAACAGCGTGTTATTAAACAATGAATGTGTCAAGAATGACATTAGGGAAGAAATCAAAAAGTTTCTGGAAACAAACAACAATGAACTCAGAACAATCCAAAATTTATGAGACACAGACAAGGCAGTCCTGAGAGGGAAGTTGATAGCAATACAGGCCTACCTAAAAAAAATACAAACATTTCAAATAAGCAACCTAACCCTGTGCCTGCAAGAACTCAAGGAACAACAACAAAGATAACGCAGAGCAAGTAGAAAGAAGGAAATAGCCAAAATCAGAACAGAATTAAATGACATACAGACTGAAAGCACAATTCTAGGGATTGATAAATCCAGAAGCTGGTTCTTTGAAAAGATAAAAAAAAAAATTGACAAGCCTTTAAACAGGTTCATCAAGAAAAAAAGAGAGAGGACCCAAATAAATACAATCAGAAATGAAAGAGGACAGATTACAACTGATACCACAGAAATACAAAGGATTTTAAGAAATTGCTACCATGAACTATATGCCAAGAAATTTGGAAACCTAGATGAAATGGACAAGTTCTTAGAAAAATATAATCTTCCAAAACTGAATGAAGAAGAAGCAGAAAGCCTGAACAGACAAATAACAACTGATGAAATTGAAACCATAATGAAAAACCTTCCAACACACAAAAGCCCTGGATCAGACAGTTTTACAGGATAATTTTACAAAGCATTCAAGGGAGAGCTAACCTCCATCCTCCACAGATTATTTCAAAAAATTCAAGAAGATGGAAGATTCCCAAGCTATTTTTATGAAGCCAACATCATCCCAAACCCAAAACCAGATAAAGACATAACAAAGAAAGAAAACTTCAGGTCAATATCACTGATGAACATAGATGATAAATTCCTCAAGAGTATATTGGCAAATCACATCTAGCAGTATGTTAAAAAGATCAAATACCTTGATCAAGTGGAATTCAAGAATGGTACAGTATTAGCAAATCAATAAACATAATATACCACATAAACAAAATGAAAGACAAAAATCATATTTCATATCAATATATGTGGAAAAATCATTTGATAAGGCACAGCACTGATTTATGATTAAAACACTCAGCAAAGTGGGAATAGAGGGAGCATTTCTCATCATAATGAAGGCCATATATGTGAGACCTACAGCCATCATCGTATTCAATAAAGAAAATCTTAGAGCTTTCCCACTAGGATCAGGAACAGGACAAGGATGCCTGCTTTCATTACTCCTACTCAACATAGTACTGGAAGTCCTAGCCCCAGCAATCATACAAGAAAAAGAAATAAAAGGCATCCAAATTGGAAAGGTGAAAACAAAACCGTCATTGTTTGCAGATGACATGATAGTGTACATAGATAATCCTATAGACTCCACCAAAAAACTCTTCAACCTAATAAATAAATTTGGCACAACAGGTAGATACAAAGTCAATAATCAGAAATCAAAGGCATTTTTGTACACTGACAATGAAACATCTGAAACAGATATGAGGAAAAATCCCTTTTGATATAGCAACAAGAAAAATAAAGTACCACAGAATAAACCTAACCAAGGAGGTGAAAGACCTGTACTCTGAAAACTATACAACCCTGAAGAAAGAAATTAAGGAAGACACAAATAAATGGAAGCCTGTATTATGCTAAAGGATTGGAAGAATTAACATAATGAAAATATCCATACTACCAAAAGCAATTTTACATTGAATGTAATCCCTATTAAAGTAATGATGACATATGCCACAGATATAGAACAAACATTTCCAACATTTATATGGAACCATAAATGAGCCCGCATAGCTGAAAAAATTTTGAGAAAGAAGAACAAAGTAGGAGGAATCATAATATCTGATATCAAAGTGTATTACAAGGCCACTGTAATCAAAACAGGCTGGTACTGGCATAAAAACAGGGACGTAGAGCAATGGAACATAGTAGAGAGCCCAGAAATAAACCCAAGTCTCTGTGATCAATTTATTTGACTAAGGGGAAAGAAGCATAAAATGGACTAAAAATGACCTTTTCAACAAATGGCGTTGGGAGATCTGGAAGCTACATGCAAAAAAATTAAACTCAATCACCAACTGACACCATACACAAAAACAAATTCCCAGTGGATAAAACACTTAAATATAAGTCGTGACACCATAAAAGTCCAAGAGGTAAAGATCAGCAGAAAAATCTCAGACATTCCTCACAGCAACATCTTCACAGATATATCCCTAAAGCAAGGGACATAAAGAAAGAATAAACAAATAAGATCTCATTAAATTAAAAAGTTTCTTCATGGCTAAAGAAAACAGCATTAAAATGAAAAGAGAACCAACCATATGGGAAAATGTATTTGTCAATGATACCTCAGACAAGGGTTTGATTTACAAAATTTATAAAGAACTCACATAACTCCACTCCAGGAAGACAAACAACCCAATTAAAAAATGAGCAAAGGACTTGAACAAACACTTCTCCAAGGAGGGCATACAGAGGACCCAATTACACATGAAAAGATGCTCAGCACAAGTAGCCATCAGAGAGACACAAATTAAAATCACAATGAGATACCACCTCACTTCAGTGAGAATGGCCAACATAAACAAATCAACAAACAAGTGTTCAAGAGCATGGGGAGAAAAGGGAACCCTAGTGCACTGTTGGTGGGAATTCAGACTGGTACAGCCACTGTGGGAAACAGTATGGAATTCCCTCAGAAAACTAAAAGTGGATCTGCCTTTTGACCCAGCAATACCACTGCTAAGATTATACCCTAAGATCCCTGAAACCCCAATCCAAAAGAACCTATGCACCCCAATTTTCATAACAGCACAATTTACAATATCCAAATGCTGGAAGCAACCTAAGTGCCCATCAGGAAATAGGTGGATCAAAAAACAATGGTACATTTACACAGTGGAATTCTACTCAGTGGAGAGAAAGAAGGAGCTCATACCCTTTGCAACAGCATGGATGAATCTGGAGAGCATTATGCTAAATGAAATAAGCCAGGTGGTGAGGGACAAATACCATATGATCTCACCTTTAACTGGAACATAATCAAGAAAAGATAAAAGCAAACAAAATATAATTAGAATCGTTGAAATTAAGAACAATCGAACAATACCCAGAGGGGAAGGGGGAGGCGATAGTGGGGGAAAAGGTTTTCAGAAACTGCTATAAAGGACACATGGGCAAAACCAAGGGAGAGTGTGGAAGCAAGTGAGGTAGGTGGGTTTGGGTGGGGAGAAAATGCAGACAACTCTACTTAAACAATAAAATATTTAGCATCTATATTTATCAAGAATATTGGCACATAATTTTATTTCTAGTGTCTTTATCTGGTTTGGGAATTAGGATAATTGTGGCCTCTTAAAGTGTTTTTGGAAGCTTTGCCTCCTCTTGAATTTTATGAAACAGTTTGAGAAGGAGAGTTGTTAAAATTCACCTGTGAAGCCATCTAGTACAGGACTTTTGTTTGTTGGAAGTTTTCTGATTACTGCTTCTATTTTACTAGGTAAAATATGTCTAATCAGATTCTCTGATTCTTCCTGATTTAGTTTTGGAAGATTTTATGTTTCTAGGAATTTATCCATTAAATCCAGGTTTTCCAGTTTCTTGTCATATAGTTGATCACAGTATTTTCTTACAACCATTTGTATTTATTTGATTCAGTCTTTATTTCTCCTCTTTCCTTTCTGATTTTCCTTTCTTTTCTTTTTTTCTGCATAATTATGGTCAAAGGTTTGTCAGTCTTTGTATTTTCACAGGGTCAGCTCTATGATTCATTGATCTTTTGTATCATGTTTTTAGACTCTATGTCATTGATTTCTGCTCTGATATTTTTTATATCCTTCCTTCTACACACTTTGGGTTTTGTTTGTTCTTCTTTTTCAAGTTCCTTTAAGTGTAAAGTAAGATTGTTTATTTGAGCTTTCTCTTGTTTCTTGAGATAGACATGTAATGCTATGAATTTCTCTCTTGAGATTGCTTTCCCAGAGTCCCACAGCTTTTGAATTTTTGTGTCCTGATTTTCATTTGTTTCAGGTATCTTTTGATTCATTCCTTGATCTCATTATTGAGTCATTTGTTATTTAATAAAATGTTATTTAACTTCCAGGTATTTGTGTCTTTTCAGTGTTCTTGTGATTGATTTCTGATTTTATAGCATTGTGGTCAGAGAATATGCTTGATAAGATTTGAATTTTCTTAAATTTATTGAGACTTGTTTGTGTCCTAACATGTGGTCTATCCTAAAAATCATCCCATGTGTGCTCTTGAAAAATATGTATATTCTGCTGCAATGGGGTGAAATGTTCTGAAGATATCAATTGAATCCATTTGATTTAGTGTGTCATTTTAGGCTGCTGTCTCCTCGTTTCTTTTCTGATGGGATGATCTATCCATTGAAGTCAACTATGACTTTAAAATCCCCAACGATGACTATATTTCTGTCTATCACTTCCTTTATGTCCATCAAGATTATCTTTTAATGTTTAGGTATGCCTATGTTGGGTGCATAAATGTTTACTAGGGTTATATCCTCTTGTTGGATTGTTCTCTTCATCATGATATAGTGTCCTTACTTGTCCCTTACTATTGTCTTTGTTTTAACGTCTATTTTGTTGAATATAAGTACCACTACCTCAGCTTTTTTTTTCTTTTGATTTGCATGAAGTATTTTTCCCTTTCTTTACTTTTACTCTGTGTGTATCTTTTGATCTGAGATGGGTCTCTTGGAGGCTGCATGTATATGGACATTATTTTCTTACCCATTCAGCTACCGTATCTCTTTTGGTTGGAGTATTTAAGCTATTTACATTTAAAGTGATTATTGACAGATACATATGTAGTGCCATGTTATTGTTAGACTGTTTTCATCTGCTTTTGTTCTTTCTCTTTTTTTTTTTCCTTAAAGCAAGACCTTCAACTTTTGTTGTACTACTGGTTTAGTGTTAACAAACTCCTTTAGCTTTTTTTGTCTGCATATCTCCTTTTTTTCCTCCTTCAATTTTAAATGATAGCCTTGTTGTGTAAAGTAGCCTTGGTTGTATATCCTTGCTTTTCATCACCTTGAATATTTCATGGCACTCCCTTCTGACCTGAAACATTTCTGTTGAGTAATCAGAGGACAGTCTTATTGGTGCTTCCTTGTAGGTAACTTCCTACTTTTCTCTTGTGGATGTTAGGATTCTCTCCTTGTCTTTAATCTTTGTCATTTTAATCATGATGTGTCTTGGTGTAGGCTTCTTTGGGTCCCACTTGCTTGGGACTCTCTGAGCTTCCTGGACTTTTCTGTCTTTTTCCTTCACCAGATTAGGGAAGTTTTCAGTTATTAATTCTTCAAGTAAGTTCTCAATCCCTTGCTTGTTCTCTTTGCCTTCTGGTATTCCCATAATGTGGATGTTGTTGTCATCCAAAATATTTCTTAAGCCTTCCTCATTTTTAAAAAAAAAATTTCCTTTTGCTGCTCTGCCTGGGTGTTTTTTTTGTTCCTTATATTCCAAAACACCAATTCGAGCCTCTATTTCTTCAAACCTACTGCTTATTCCTTCCAATGTATTATTTTTTTCAGATATTGCATTCTTTATTTTCTGACTGGTCCTTTTTTAATGTTTTCTATGTCTTTTTTCATGATGTTGAGTATCCTTATAATCACCACTCTAAACTCCATGTGATAAATTGCTTGCCTCCATCTCATCTAGTTCTTCTTCTAAGGAATGCTCTTGTTCATTTATTCCCCCCTGCCCATTCTGGCTGTTTCTTTGTATTTTCTGCCTTCATTGTTAAACTAATCCACTAGTAAACTGATCATTTGTTAATCTAATCAAGCTGTAATCAGCAGTCCAAACTTAAGTTTACAGGGTGAGGGAGAGTATTTCCTGTAGGTGGGGTGATTGCTTCCCCTCAGGCTGATGCCACTTGGAGAGGACTGCTTTGTCTAGAAAGATGGATTCTGTATCAATACAGTGATACTGGTGGTTGTGCCTTCAGTTCTATCCCTAGAACCACCAATCCAAGAAGCTCCTCAAGTGTCTCTAATCTACTCTGTCTTCCCTATGCTGGAGCCCAGGGTAAGTAGCTGCAAAACAGATTTTCTGTGTTGCCCCTTTAAACATTTCTCTGCATCTCTAGCTGCCTCTCCATGGCAGACAGAAACTCTGCTTCTTTTCAGAGCTGGGTGTTATCTGGGTTCTTTCCTGGCTCTGGTACCATAGACTAGGGAGCCCAGCTTGGGGTTTAGACCCCACAATGCTCAGGGGGAACCCTGGCCATTGAAATATTCTTCTGGGGCTTCAACTGCTGCCCCTGGGAGCCCAGCCAGCACTATAATGTCCCCTCCTTATGCCCTGCCAGTTTCATCATGGCAAAGTGGTTTCTTCCATCTTTCCTTGGTTATAAGGTTTCTCTATAGCTAGAATTCAGTGTTTATACAGAATAATTTCTCTACAAGTTAGTTGTAATTGCAGATTGGTCCTGGAAGGAGATTAGTGTAGGTTTGACTTAATACTCTGCCATCTTGGATCAGCTCACTGAAGAGTTTTTGTTTATTTTACTGTCTAGTCACCCAATGCCTCCAGACTTATTCAAACCATGAATGTATTTTGCAAGTCTGGAAGTTGCTTTGTGTGAATCAGTGAGTGAATGGTTAGAAAGTACTGACTTTCAAGTTTTTAAAATTGAGTTTGCATTCTCCAGTCTAAGCAAGATTATGCCATTCCTTACTGCCCTATACCCAACTCCTTCACACTTTTATTTTACAAAAGACTTAACTGAAATGCTGGCAACAAAGCAACATAAACTTGTTCAGAGTATTTCATATTATGGATGGAGATACAAGTCATACAAATGTTTGGAAAACCAATCTGGTATCATCTTATAAATAAAAAAAGTTACCTAGTTTTTTATGCAGCAGTCCTCAGTAGTTTGGTGAATTGGTCATGTTAAGAAATGGCTTCCATCAAATCCATTTTTGACTAAATGCCCTCCTTCCAGCATTCAGTAACATTAAGTATTATTTGTTTCCTTTTGAATTTTTAATTACTGGTTGTGGTTTGTGAGTGCTATAATGTTGATGAAGGAAAACAAAGATACAAAGAAACATGCAATCAATATATGATTTCATGTTTAAAGCACAGAATTAAAATAAAAACTGTATCTACCCTTCCATTCTAAATGAAAACTCTACTGGATAGAGCAGCCTTGGATGTAGGTCCTTGCCTTTCATGAATACTTCATTTAAAAAAAAACTGTACATGCCTGTGAGTACGTATGTAAAAGCATATGTGTTTGACCTGACTGGTGCGGCTCAATGGATTAGGAATCATCCCACAAAATGAAAAGTCACTGGTTTGATTTGCATTTAGGGCACATGCCTGGGTTGTGGGTCCATCCCCATTTGGGGAGCATACATATTTCACCATCATGTCAGTGTTTCTTTCCCTCCTCCTATCCTTTCCTTCTGCTCCCTCTAAAAATAAATAAATAAAATATTTAAAAACTTTTCAAAAAGCATATGTGTGTGTATTTATATGAGCATGAAGGAAAGTAGAGAACTATGTTGTTTCATGAGATACAACAAGCACATGTTATTTGCAATCAAGAAAACATATAATTATAATGAAATGTACACTTCTACATTTCTAAATGCAAATTTAATCAAAATATATTTTCAAGTCATCGATTTCTGGGAGCAGGTCCATTTTCTCAAAAACAAATCAATGAAAGCCAACTTACCAGAAAACGAAATTGCCAAATTATTGCAGATTCCTTGTTTTTTTATTTTTATGTTCAAAAGCAAATGTTTTTTTTTTCTTGTTGTGCAAGTACAGCTGTCTCCATTTTCATCCCACCATGCCCCCTACTCCACCCATCCCTGCCTCCATCCTTCCAACCTACCCCTTTTGACTTTGTTCATGTGTTATTTATACATGTTCCTTGATGACCCTTCCACTATTATCCTCTATTGTTCCTCTCCCCTCTTCTGTGTGGTTACTGTCAGTTTGTTTTTAATTTCAATGTCCCTGGTTATATTTTGCTTGCTTCTTCGTTTTGTTGACTAGGTTCCATTTATAGGTGAGATCATATGGTACTTGTCTTTCATCTCCTAATTATTTCACTTAGCACAATGCTCTGTAGTTCCATCCATGCTGTTGCTAAGGGTAGGAGCTCCATCTCTCTTTCTGTCGTGTACCAATCCATTGTGTAAATGTACCACAGTTTTTTTCACATGTTTCTGTTGTTGTTAAAGTACATTTGTCTCTATTTTTCCCCAACCACTCCCCCACACCACAGCCATCCCCACTTCCAACCCTTAATTTTATTCAGCTTTGGTTTTGTCCATGTGTCCTTTATACTTGTTCCTGAACATCATTTCTCCCTGTACCCCCATTACCCCTCCCACCTACCCTCTGGTTACTGTCAATTTGTTTTTAATTTCAATGTCCCTGGTTATATTTTGCTTGCTTGTTTCTGTTGTTGATTAGGTTCCACTTATAGGTGAGATCATATAGCATTTGTATTTATCCTCCTGGTTTATTTAGCTTCCAGTACCATAAATGCTATCACAAAAGATAGGAGCTCCTTCTTTCTTTCTACTCTGTAGTATTCCATCAGGTAAATGTACCATCATTTTTTGATCCATTAATTTACTGATGGGCATGTAGGTTACTTCCAGTACTTGGCTATTGTAATTTGTTCTACTATGACACTTGGGGTGCATAGGTTCTTCTGAATTGGTGTTTTAGGGTTCTTAGGGTTTAATCTCAACAGTGGAATTGCTGGATCAAAAAGCAGTTACATTTTTAGTCTTCTGAGGAAATCCCATACTGCTTTCCACAGTGGCTGCACTAGTCTGCATTCCCACCAACAGTGAACTGGGGTTTCCTTTTCTCCACAACATCACCAGCACTAGTTTGTTGATTTGTTTATGATGGCCATTCCCAACAGTGTGAAGTGGTATCTCATTGTGGTTTTGATTTGCATCTTTCTGATGGCTAGCGATGCTGAGCACCTTTTCATGTGTCTCTAGGCCCTCTGTATGTCACCCCTGAAGAAGTGTCTGTTTAAGCCCTTGCCCATTTTTTTAAATTGGCTTTTTTGTCTTCCTGGAGTGGAGTCATGTGAGTTCTTTATCTGTTTTGGAGATAAAACTCTTGTCTGAGATATCATTTGCAAATACATTTTCCCATATGGTTGGTTCTCTTTTAATTTTAATGTTGTTTTCATTAGCTGTGCAGAAGTTTTAATTTTGATGAGATCCCATTTGTTTATTATTTCCTTTATGTCTCTTGTTCTAGGGAACATATCAGCGAAAATACTGTTGCATGGAATACTGAGATTTTCCTTCCAGTGTTCTCCTTTAGGACTTTTATGGTGTCATGACCTATATTTAAGTCTTTTTCCACCTCAAATTTACTTTTGTGTATGGTGTAAGTTGGTGATCAAGTTTCATTTTTTTGGTACTTAGCTGTTCAGATCTTCCAACACCATTTTTTGAATAGGATATTTTTAGTTCATTTTATGCTTCTGCACCCTTTGTCCAATTGACCATAAAGACTTGGGATTATTTCTGGGCTCTCCAATCAATTCCATTGATGTATGTGTCTGTTTTAATGCAGTACCATACTTTTTTTATTACAGTAGCATGTAATAGATTTTGATATCAGGTATCATGATCCCTCCCACCTTGTTATTCTTTCTCAAAATTGCAATAGCTAATTGGGGTCATTTATGGTTCTATATAAATTTTGGAAATGTTTGTTCTATATCTGAAATATGCCATTGGTATTTTAATAGTGATTGTGTTGAATCTTGAAATTGTTTTGCTTCGTATGGACATTTTTAGTTTTAGTTTTATTAAAATATGGACTTTTTAAATAGTATATTTTATTGATTTTGCTATTACAGTATTCCCAATTTTCCTGCTTTATCCTCTTCTGCCTTGCACCCTCTAATCCTCCAGCATTACCCCCTCTTAGTTTATGTCCATGGGTTGTACATATAAGTTCTTTGAATTATCTGTTTCCTATTCCATTCTTAACCTCTCCCTGTCTATTTTATGCCTACCAATTATGCTTATTATACCCTGTACCTTTCCCCCATTCCCCCTCCCCATCCTCACCAAAATCCCTCCTTGTGGTATCCATTATTCTGATTTTGATCCTGTTTGCTTAGTTTTATTTTCATTTTTTAAAATTAGATTCAGTTGATAGTTGTGATTTTGTCATTTTACTGTCATAGACTTTGATCTTCTTCAATTTCTTAGATAAGTCCCTTTAACATTTCATATAATAAGGGCTTGGTGATGATGAACTCCTTTAACTTTACTTTATCTGGGAAGCACTTTATCTGCCCTTCCATTTGAAATAGCTTTGCTGGATAGAATAATATTGGATGTACGTCCTTACCTTTCATGACTTCAAATACTTCATTCCAGCCCTTTCTTGTCTGTAAGGTTTCTTTTGAGAAATCATATGATAGTCTTATGGGCACTCCTTTGTAGGTAACACTGTCTTTTCCTCTTGCTGCTTTTAAGATTCTTTCTTTATTTTTAATCTTGTGTAACTCAATGATGATGTGCCTTGGTGTATTTCCCTTTGTGTCCAATTTTTTGAAACTCATTGAGTTTCCTGGACTTTCTGGATGTCTATTTCCTTTGTCACATTGGGAAAGTTTCCTTCATTATTTGTTCAAATAAGTTTTCAACTTCTTGCTCTTGTTCTTCTCCTTCTAGCACCCCTGTAATTCAAATATTGGAACATATAAAGTTTCCCAGAGGTTCCTAAACTACTACTACTACTACTACTACTACTACTACTACTACTACTACTACTACTACTACTTCTTCTTCTTCTTCTTCTTCTTCTTCTTCTTCTTCTTCTTCTTCTTCTTCTTCTTCTTCTTCTTCTTCTTCTTCTTCTTCTTCTTTTTTGATTTCTTGTTTCTTCATTCTGTTTCAGTTGGAGGTTTATTTCTTCCTTTTGTTCCAGATCATTGATTTGAGTCCAGGTTTCCTTCCTGTCACTGTTGATTCCTTGAATATTTTGCTTTATTTCACTTTGGCTATTCTTCATTTGTTCTTTCCTTAAAAAATAATTGTTGTTCAAGTACAGTTTTCTGCCTTTTACACCCATCACAGCCCAACCCCCAGCCCTCTTGACCCCCCTCCCATTTCCACCCCCTTGTTATTGGTCATGTGTCCTTTATATGTTCTTTCATTTTGTGACCAAGCTCAATCAGTTCTGTGAGCATTTTAATTACCAGGGTTTTGAACTCTCCATCAGATATGCTGGCTATCTCCTCATCAGTTGGCTCTCTTTCTGAAGTTTTGTTCTGTTCTTTCATTTGGCCCTTATTTCTTTTTCTCTGTGAACTTGTTAAGTTGTAAGGAGGTGGGGCCTTAGGTATTCACCAGGGCAAGGTAACCAGCCTTGCTTCATTCCTGCTTTTGGTTGTGTGAAGAAGCAAAGGGTTTCTACCTACGCTTCCATCTTGGCCAGAACTTTCTTAATATGGACATTTCAATGATGTCAGTTTTTCTAATCCATTAACATGGTATATGCTTCCATTTATTCACATCTTCCTTAATTTATTTCTTCAGTTTTGTGTCATTTTCTGAGTACAGGTCTTTTATCTCTTTCGCTAGGTTTTTCCTAGGTACTTTATCTTTCTTGTTGCTATAGCAAATGGGATTTTTTTCCTGACATTTGATTCTTATTTTTTTGTTGTTAGTTTATAAAAATGACCTCTATTTGTGAACATTGACTTTGTATTCTGCTGTTTTGTCAAGCTCACTTACTAAGTCAAGTTTTTTTTTTTTTTTTTTTTTTTTTTTTTTTTTGTTGGAATACAATATCATGCCATCTATAATGACAGTTTCCTTCCTCCTTTCCAGTTTGGATGCCTTTTATTTATTTCTCTTGTCTAATTGCTGTGACTAGAACTTCCAATACTGTGTTGAATAAAGTGGTGCAGGCCGACACTCTTGTCTTTTTTTTTATCTTAGTGGGAAAGCTTTTACTTTTTCCCCATTGAGTGTGATGTTAGCTTTAGGTTTCTTGTATATAACCCTTATTTTGTTGCAATGTGCTCCCTCTACTGCCACTGAGTTATGTGTGTTTATCATAAATGGTTACTGTACTTTGTCAAGTGCCTTTTCTGTATCTTTGATATCGTCATGCCATTTTTGTCTTTCCTTTTGTTTATGTGATGTCTTGCATTTATTGATTTGCAACTATTTTACTGCCCTTGAATCCCTGGGATGAATCCCACTTATCTTGGTGTATGATCTGTCTACTGTATTGCTGGATGTGGTTTGAAAATATTTTGTTGAGAAGTTTAGCATCTATGTTCAGCAGCTATATTGTGAGCTCTCCACACTCTTAATCTAACTTCTAGACCACTGAATGAATTAAACTGTTACTGATATTATAACTACCTAGCTAAAAAAATTCATCTCCCACTGCTGCAGCCAAATTTGATGACCTGCACTTTACACAACCCTCTCCTACTGTTCAGTTTCTCACAACCCTTTATTTCTTAGTGCTATGTATACTTACCCATTGATCTTTTAATCCTTTGGCCATTATCTGTGCCTGTCAAAATGCTGTTCATCCCTCAATATCTGTCTCAAAATTCTTTAAATTTTTATTGGGTCTTATGTGACTGTGTTGTATCAGTTTACCTTGGATTACTGATGAAACTGAAGTGTGGGGCTGAGCAGAATAGGAGATGCACACATTCCCTTTTCTGGAAGTACATTTCCATTACCTTGGGAATGCTTTATGTGGGACATAAGAGGCATCAGTTAAATCAGCACAGAAGAAAAACGATGCGATATATATTAAGGCAAACTTCTTCATATCCTTTTCTTGGATTATAGTTTTCTGTATTATTTCTGTTAGTTTGTAAACTCCAAGGGAACCCACAATATACTTTCAATCTCTGAGCATTCCTTGAAGAGTGTTAGTGTCTTTTTCCATATCCATAGTATACTAAATCAGTTTAATTATAATTTTGTATCTGGATAATTAACTACATGTGATTCACATTGTGCTAACACTGGCATAACTGCTGTTTCTGGATCATCGAACATCAAATATATTGCTTTTATACTGTGCTTTCCTATTTTTAACTGCAACTCCTGGGCTGTAATATCATGGCCATAGAAAGACTGAGGCCAATGTTGCACATGGAAAAACTAATACATAGGAAAATTTCCACCTAAATTCCTTTATAATTAGCTGGAAAAATGAGAAACCTGTATGCAAAATGAAAATATGAAGAAATGTTGACTACTGACTAGAACAACATAATGGAAAAAAGACACAGCAGGGATGTGTTGATTAATATATTTTTATTTTGACTTCCACTAATGAAGCAGTGTCCTATAGATGCTCAAAAGATAGAGATGTTAATCCGTGCATTTATTTATTAACTTATGTTTTCTTTGAGAACAAAAACTAAATTGAAAATAACAAATGGTAAAGAAGTGCTTTAATTCAATAAAAATGCAATATAGAAAAACAGGTTGTGCCATCATATCCCAGTCCTTGCATCTTTTTATGCCTTTGGCTAAAAGTGCAATATGATAACACTGCTCACAATATCTTTCATATCACATGGTTGAAACTTTCTTGCCCAAACTGTTCCTTTAAATATCTACAATGCCTGTATAGACACATGAAGACTACACACACACACACACACACACACACACACACACACACACACACAACTAATACTAATCAGAAGACAGTAGTAACAATAATGGCCAAATATAGCAAGGAATGAGCTCTCTAAATCTTTTATGTTCAATGTGTATGCAACACAGATAATTCTATGTTATAGAGACTAAGCCTCAGCTTATTATTTAAAATTGTTCACTTTGTTATATTTCCTTTCACAAAGTCAAACTGGAAATAATTTTAGGAATTCTTGGAAGACAGAAGAGTCAAAATTTTAGTACTAGAAGGAATCTCAGGAATAATGAAATCCTTCTTTATATTTCACCTAAGCAGAGATTAAGAGTGATAAATAGATTTTGCCCATTTGCACAACACTGTCTGAGTCAGAACAAGATACCAATTTTATTGCATTGATGTGGCACTGTTTTCTTTTTTTAATTTTAATTGCTGTTTAAGTACAGTTTCCTGAATTTTACTCCTTGCCCAGTGCACACTCCAAGTCCTCCCCACCTCCCTCCCATTTCCGCCTCCACTTGTTTTTGTCCATGTATCTTTCATACTTGTTCCTGTAAACCCTTACCCTTTTCCCCTGAAATTCCTTCCCCTCTCCCCTCTGGTTGCTGCCAGCCTGTTCTCTATTTCAATGTATTTGGTTATATTTTGCTTGTTTGTTTGTTTTGTTGATTAGGATCCCATTAAAGGTGAGATCATATGGTATTTGTCTTTCACTGCCTGGCTTATTTTACTTAGCATAATGCTAAGTTCTATCCATGCTATTGCAAAGGAGCTCCTTCTATCTTTCTGCTGCATCGAATTCCATTGTATATATGTACCATCGTTTTTTGATCCATTCATTTACTGATGGGTACCTAGGCTGCTTCCAGCACTTCGCTTTTGTAAATTGTGTTGCTATGAACATTGGGGTGCATAGGTTCTTTTAGATTGGTGTTTCAGGGTTCTTAGGATGTAATCCTAGCAGTGCTATTGCTTGGTCAAACGGCAGCTCTATTTTCAGTTTTCTGAGAAAATTCCATACTGTTTTTCATAGTGGTTGTACCAGTCTGCAAATCCACCAACAGTTCACTAGGGTTCCCTTTTCTCCACAACCTCTCCAATATTTGTTTTTTGTTGCTTTGTTTATGATGGTCATTCTGATTGGTGTGAAGTGGTATCTCATTGTGGTTTTAATTTGCATCTGTCTGATATGTAGTGATACTGAACATCTTTTCATGTGCCTCTGGATCCTCTGTATGTCCTCCTCAAAAAAGTGTCTGTTCAAGTCATTTGCCCATTTTTTAATTGGGTTGCTCATCTTCCTGGAGTGGAGCCATGTCAGTTCTTTATATATTTTGGAGATCAAAGCCTTGTCTGAGCTATCATTGGCAAATATTTTATTTTAATACTGTTTTCTTTTGCCATGAAGTAGCTTGTTATTTTGATGAGATCCCATTTGTTTATTCTTTCCTTTATGTCCCTTGCTCTAGGGGACATCTCAGTGAAAATGTTGCTGCGTGAAATATCTGAGATTTTCCTGCCTATGTTCTCCTTTAAGACTTTAATGGTGTCACAACTTATATTTACATCTTTTATCCACCTTGAATTGTTTTCTGTGTATGGTGTGAGTTTATGCTTGAGTTTCATTTTTTTGCATGTATCTGTCCACCTCTCCCAACACCATTTGTTGAAGAGGCTACTTTTACTACATTTTATATTACTGCCTCCTTTGTCAAATATGTTTTCTATTAAGTTTTCTGTAGAAAATAACCTTTTACCCAGGCTACTCTTTATTTAAATTAAAAATAATAAAGGGCTTCTAATTTAAAACAATTTCTAAAGGACTTAATTTGTACAAATGTATCATTTTTTAAACATTTTAGCCTCCAATTTCTTATTATAAGACTTTATGACTTTCTTATAAATTATCACTTTATAATTCACAAAAATAGAAACCAACACATAGCAAACCTGTACTACATAGTATCTGAATGCATTTTCCAAATGTTCTTCTAAATCCTATTGAAGGTCAAGATGAGAGGTACCACAATCAGAAATATTTTCTGAGAACTTTATAATAGTTGCTAATTATTCCAGTGCAGCCCATTAATTTTAAGAGATGCAATCCAACCACTCAGATCCCTGGTAGTATAAATTTGAAACAAAATAAATTGATAGATGCAAGAATTTTTTTCAGAAAATTACATACTTTATGCCCTACTCTATATCCCAGCACAAATATCTTCCCTGACATATAGATTACTCAAGGAAAGTCCTGGGTGACAACACAGTCCTGGTGGTTTCCTGGATCATAACAGAATATCCTAATGAAAATATGTGGATGCTCTACCTTAGTAACATTGACAACTAAATGACAGAACATAAAAATATATACCAGTGTTTCCCCAGAGTTTTGAATATATTTCTAAAGATTTCCTTAATGCACAAAGAATACACAAGGGAGGGATCCCTTAGAGCAAAATTTATGTAATAGGAATACACATCTTCATATTCGAGTATTTTAATTAAAAATAGTTTATTATATGTGCATAAACTTTTTAAGTTTTTAAAATACTTTCCCATATCAGTTCACAATAATCCATACACTGGTTAAGGTAAGATTACACTGTCTTATTATCCACAGATTTAGATGAGAAACTTGGGTTCAGAGAATGAAATTACTTACTAATGGACATAGCAGAAATGACACTAAAGAGTTTAACACTGCTTCCTCTCTTTTAAACAAGTAAAAGGATATGCTGTGAGAAGACAAGTATATTTGATAATGTATGGAATCCACAAGCATCAAACATATATTATTGTTGAAGTCTGTGAATTCCATATCTATTAGACTCCTCCAAGTGGTATCTTATACACATCTAAAACTCAATATTATCATTAATAACATTACTATTGTTAATATTATTACCCACATAGCCAAACATTTTCATGACCCTTTAGCCCATAGTCCTTATCACATTAGAGGTAAGACTACCTGGCTTGCCCATCAATCTATAACACTCAGCTCTTCTTTCCCCTTCACTCAACACATTAAACCATTCACAAAGCCCTGCCAAATCTATCTCTTTGATAGCACTTGTCTATTTTCTTGTCTTCACCCTGACACCCAAGGATGTAGTTCAGTAATCTTTCATTACTTTTCACAAGGAATAGTAAAACAGACCTTTACCTGCTCTTCTTAGGCTCTAGTTTTATAGTTTTTCAACTTTTCCTTAAAACTGCTGCCAGAATGATCTTTCTGAACTGATTAACTCCCCACAAAAGAAAAATTACAACACTCAACCAATTTTAATTACTTCCAAGACAAAGTACAAATTCCTTAGTGTGAACAACAACAACAACAAAAAGACCTTTAAAGCTTAATCCAATCTAAACTTCCATCTTTCTCTCTGAATATTTCACTTTTTTTCTGTATGTTACTGGGATAAGAGTAGATGATGTCTAAGATATCCCTCCAGCTCTGACATTCTGTGATTTGCTAAAAAAAAATGGCTCCTGAGAGACATGCTAAAAATCCTGGTTTCTGAACTTTCAAAAATATCTGTATGTCAGGGTAGAGTAGCAAGCATTAAATACAAAACAGGTAAATATTATCATTCAAGAAATAAGGAAAACTAACCATCCAAGTGGTATAAACCAATGCAAATGGTGTTTCATTTATTCTCTAAGCTGCAAGCCCCGAATTGTTATTAAAATGATTTATTACTAAGGAACGTTGCATATCCTGGGTCATTAGTCTGGGTTCCTTAAGGGTCTGAATTAGGGCGTGAAGCTATTAATTGTATTAAAATTAATTTGCTGTGGTAGAAAAAAATAACATGAAACAGTACATAGGCAGAAATTGGCTTGAGAAGGCTATTAATTAATGGAAAAAACAAGCCTCTCAGATTCTTCCCTCTCATCCATCATTCATACTGCATCTTGAAGAAACTCTTTTAAAATGGCATTTCTTTCATGATAACCTGCAGGAGGACTGAATTAGATGCATTTTAATAGTGGCTTAATGAGATCTATTTTGTGGAAAATGTGATTGGTCAGGCAAAAATTATTATTTCACATGAATGTTTTTCAGTAGATTCTGTGACCATATATAGACACAGTGGACTACCGTAACCAATCAAATTGGAACCCCATTTAAATTATAGACTGATTTTCTTCTTCCTTGGCTTCTCTAAGTCCTTCATTTCAAAGGCAGCCTTGATCCCTTAACCCCTTAGACAGTTTGCCAGGCTGACATAGGCATTATTACCAAGTTCAGATAACTTTGGGAATCTCTCCATTTTATGCTCAGAGTAATCCAGGTGCATTTTCCCTAAGCTTATGTATTATTCAGTGAGAAAACAAACAGGGATAGCTTAGAATTCAAGTTTTTGAAAAACAAGTTATTCAAAATAGCCAAATCCTTCTTGGATGATAAATCATAGGCTCTGTTTGTGTGAAACAAGAGGAGGGAATTTAGATATTTTGGAATAAATAGGTTACCAATGAAATCATTAAACATTTTAA
Source organism: Carollia perspicillata (assembly GCA_004027735.1). NCBI lineage: Eukaryota > Metazoa > Chordata > Mammalia > Chiroptera > Phyllostomidae > Carollia > Carollia perspicillata. The sequence continues at coordinate 16,703 of PVKM010000341.1, read as the reverse complement.
AAACCCTTTTACCTATTGGATTTGGAGAGTAGACTTGAGCTGCATTTACTACTCTGTTCAACAGAAAGGTAGTGCTGTAGGTTATAGATTTTCCTTATTACAAAGAGTGGTCATTAAGCAACTATGACAACTGGTAAAGACAACTGGTAAATATTATTTCCCGTTAGTTATATTTAAAGATAATTTATAATTAAAATTTTAAACACAACCTAATAGTAAAGTGTAATACTTATGTTAGAACAAAGCAAAGAAAGTAATGAGAAGCATTCTTTAAAATTGGCTTAAAACTCATTTTTGTTCTCTGAAATTTAATGTTTAAGTATCATCCTGAGTTAAGAGCATTGTTTTTGTCTTATAAAAAGCTTCATCAAGACCGATGGATTATACTATTGAATTATATTATTGAATTATAAACATTAGCAGTCAGCCAGTTACTTAAAATCCATTGTAGATTTAGGGAGAGTAGAGACAACACTTTTTGTTATGAGATATTTACTTTTCTTTCATAGCACATTTTATGACATGACAGTAGCTGACAGGAAAAGAGGTTTTCAGATGTCATTATTGAAACTCGAGATTCTGATACTCATCCTTTGAGTGAAGACAATCAGTTTTCTTACTTTAAAGAATTTGGAGAGTCCTTAATATGTTAGCCTTTCTTTTCCTCTGGATTTTCATATACCTATGGATAGTATGCCAAATTTAGATATGATTACTGAACTTCATTTTAAATTTCTTTATTAAAGTAATTGGAAATTTAAAAGAAACCTTATTAAATTCTGTTCACAAAAATAGAGTGGAGTGGATATAGAAGACATGAGAAACTTAAGACCTAAGATGGAACATGGATTACATAAAAAAGAGATAATTTTAATCTGACCTTAATATACTAGGTAAACAGCACTAGGTGATAATGATTTATAACAAATGTACACTGTCAAATGGTAGGAATCCTGTTGAGAGAAGAATCTCTCATCCTGTACAGAATAGCAAGAGTTGATGTAATTCAGGGGTATTGACTAATTACATGTAGAATGCAGGAAGCCATCCCTTGGGCAGTCTCAGCAGCATATCATCAGAAGTAGGAATATTTCAAAGAGACCTGTCAAACATCAGGTTAAAAAGACACTGGCTAAATCCAGAATTTATAAATAGATAACAATAATAATGGATAATGGTTTATAATACATAAAATTAATGTCCTAGCAATTGCACTGCTAGGATTCTATCCCAAGAACACTGAAACACCATTCCAAAAGAACCTATGCACCCCGATGTTCATAGCAGCACAATTTACAATAGCCAAGTGTTGGAAGCAACCTAGGTGCCTAAAAATGTATAACCCAGAACTAAGGATAAAAAAATATACATAACAAGTGTGGGCAACTCATGACCTTGGGATCCTTTCACTATAAAGGATATCATTAGGACATATGGTATAAGTTGAATGAGTTTTCTGGACAGCTTATATACAAGAGTTCTTTGTATTAGGGTTAAAACTTTCCTGTAATTTAATATTTTTCAAGACAAACAGTGAAAGAAACAATGACATTAATTATCTTCTTGGCTGAGTGTCAAGAAGATAGCTTTAATGAAGAAATTAAAACTATGCTGAAGTAATTATTTTAAAGACAGTGTGGATAGAACCTCAGTAAATAGGGAAAGTAGGAAATTCACAATTTGTACAGGGCTTTGTAAGCCAAGATTATACACATGAAATTTACTCTAAGATCACTAAATATCTATTTAAAGGTTTTAAGCACGGGTATGATAAATACTACTTTGAGAGAACTCACAGATGGCTAACAAATATATGAAAAGATTATTAAGGTCACTAACCATGAGAGAAATGAAAATTAAAACCACAATGAGCTATAAACTCAAACCTCTCAGAATGGCTGTTATCAATAAATCAACAAACAATAAGCTTTGGCAAGGACATGAAAAAAAAGGAAGCCCTCGTGCACTGTTGGTTGGATTAGAAATTGGTACAACCTCTGTAAAAAAGGATATGGCAATTCCTCAAAAAATTAAAAACTAAATTGCCTCATGATTCAGTGATTCTGCCTCTGGGTATATATATAAAAAACTCAAAACACTAATATGAAAAGATATATGCACCCTTATGTTCACTGAAGCATTATATGCAATAGCCAATATATGGAAGCAACCCAAGAGTCCATCAATAGATGAGTGGGTAAAAAAAATTTCGCTAAAAAAAGACTTAGCAATCTTGAGAAAGAAGAACAAATTTAGAGGGATCACAACACCTGACATCAAATTATACTACAAGGCCACGATAATCAAAACTGTCTGGTACTGGTATAAGAACAGATACATAGATCAATGAAACAGAATATAGAGCCAAGAAAGAAACCCATATCTCTACTGTCAATTAATAGTTGAAACAAGGGGCATGAACATTCAATGGAGGAACAATAGCCTCTTCAATAAATGGCGTTTGGAGAAATGGACTGGTGCATGAATAAAGGAAAAAGAAACCAGATCACTGACTTACACCACACACCAGAATGAACCCAAAATAGATAAAAGACTTAAATATAAGTCATTATACCAGAAAAGTCCTAGAGGAAAACATAAACAGTAAAATTTCAGATATTTCATTTAGCAATACTTTTGCAGATGTATCTTCTAGGATATGGGCAATAAAGAAAAAATAAATATATGAGAGTACACCAAATTAAAAAGTTTCTGTACAGGTAAATAAACCATCATCAAAATGAAAAGGGTAATAGTCATATGGGAGAATATACTTGCCAATGATACATCGAGCAAGGGTTAGACCTCCAAAAAACATAAAGAACAAATCTGACTCAACACAAGGAAAAACTACATTTCAATTAAAAAATAGGCAAAGGACCTGAATAGACATTTCTCCAAGGACTACATAAAGATGGCCTGTTGGGAACTGCTCTGTCTGGTTTCAGGAGTTGCAACCGCTTCATGTGGCTAAGGCTGAGTGAGCAACCTCCGGACTGTGGGCCACTGAGGAAACAAAGCTTATTTCCCTGGCAAGAGTGCTGCTTCTGTCATCTCTAGCCCCCAACGCTTGGTCAGTTAGTCAGAGTCTATGGGTACAACCCCTCAGAGAAGAGGGAACCCAAGCAGACACAATCATGTGGGAGGCCATCAAGAAAGGACTCGGGAGCTGCAGCAAAGTGAGGGCAAATGACCCTCAACCCCTGGCTATTTTGACATAGCCAGAGTCCCCTTTCCATCTGGGAGAAGCTCTCAGAGAAGAGCTTCCTGGCTCTAATCAACTTAAGCCTGAATCTTGACTGGGAGGGGGTGCAGCCCTCTGCTGGCTAGAGTGGGTTTCCAGGATGATCAGTCGTAAGAAAGAATTAGTCAAGTCCTGTGAAGTCTGCTTTGCTAAGAGTACTATCATGCATGTGATAAGGGTCCAGGCAGGAAATGAGTATGTCTCCTGAACTTTTTGCACCCTCTTAACTGACAGACACTGACTCATATTAAGCCCTCAGATTTCATTGAAATGTTATCTATTGTTTGATCCTTGCCACGTGACATTGATTGATGAGTTTTACCTGCATCTCTGTGTGTTACGAACATAATAAAAAACCATCGAGGAAGGGGTTCTGGGTCTTTCTCCCTTAAGAGTCTGACCACCTCTCCTCCCAAGAAAATTATGTCTTGGTAGTATTATTTTCATTCATGGTGGATGGGGGACTTGCACAGAGTTTCCCCCAAAATGCCCCATAATATATGAAAAGATGCTCAACATCAATAACCATCAGAGAGATGAACATTAAAACTACAATATCACTTCACACTGGTCAAAATGGTCATCATTAATAAATCAACAAGCAGGTGCTAGTGAGGATGTTGAAAAAGCAGAACTCTAGTGCACTAGTTAGTAGGAATGGAGACTGGTGCAACAATTCTGAAAAACAATATGGCATTTCCTCAAAATACTAAAAATGGAACTGCCTTTTGACCCAGCTATTCCACTGCTGAGAATATAACCTAAGAATCTGAAATCACCAATTCAAAAGAACTTATGCACCCAAAGTTCATAGAAGCACAATTTACAATAGCCAAGTTCTGGAAGCAACCTAAGTGCCCATCAGTAAATGAGTTGATCAAAACACTGTGGTACATGGAATACTAGACAGCATGAAGAAAGAAGGAACTCTTGCCTTTTGTGACAACATGGAAGGAACTGGAGAATATTATGCTAATGAAATAAAACAGTCAATGAAAGACAAATGCCATATGATCTCATGTATAAGAGGAATCTAATAAACAGTATAAAGTAATGAGTAAAATAGAACCAGAGTCATGGACACATGGAAGACACTGACAATAACCAGAGGGGAGGGGAGAGGGGGATAATGGTGGAAAGAAAGGGAAGGTACTAGTGAAAATCATGTATGACTGGCACAAGGACAACAGTGTGAGGATTGACTGGAAGTGGGGATGTTGGCTGCATAGAGGAGGAGGAAGGGGGAAAATTAGGACAACCGTAATAGAAAAATAATAAAATAAATAAAATAAAACATGGTACATTGATACAAGGGAATATTACTCAGTTATAAAAAATAACAAGATGGGGTTAGAAAGATAGTGGTGAGTAGGTGGAAGCTGAACCCACTTGCTCATGAACCCAACTGGGACACCTAGTCAATCTTCTGAAGAACAGAGTGAACAGCCAACAGAATCCCAACTGATAGGAATTTCAGTAGCCAAAGTGTGCAGAGGATGCTTAAAGAGGGACAGTAAGGAGATTTTGATGGCGACAGAAAGGAGACCATAGCTGCCACAGGAGCTTTGGAGGAGAGTAGGGTCAGTTATTGCACCTTAGCAGCTCCATCCCCTCCTGGAGCAGGAAAGTCACAAACCCATGCCAGGTGGGATCTGGATGCTTAATGTCACTGAGAGATAAAGACACAGTAAGAGACAAACAGTTGGTGGCATTCCCTAGCTGGGACAGTGGTCACTGTCTGAGGCAGCAGTCACCGGGTGACACAATACCAGAGATTGGGGAGCTAGGAGAGGAAATGGGCCAGTACTGACTGTGACATAGATAGACTCTGGACTGTCCAGAGAGTTGGTCTGTGTGGGAATGTGGGTGCTTGCTGGGAATGACAGGCTGCACCCAAGGGGTCTTCTCTCAAAAGAGGTTCTCAGCCACTGTGCAAGAACCTCCTGCAAACAGAAACCTAGCAAGCAAAAGAACTTCAATCGCAAAAAGTCCTCGCATGCACAGTCACCAGGACAGTGATGAGAGAAGAATAGGAGTATGATTTGTTCCCACTCAGGGCACCTCACTGATTGATCAAAGGAAAGTTGACAGGGGCTCAAAGAGGTAGCAGTGGCCAGAGAGTCTCTTTTTGATAAGAGAATTGAACTGCCCCGCAGGGACTCTACCCCATCAATCCTCCCAGGGTGCCCAGGCCAACAAAGAGGAAGCAGGGGTGGGAGACATGATTTGCTCCCACTCAGTGCACCTCAAAGACTGATTAAAGGGTTGCAAAATTAGGTGGTTTATGGGCACCAGCCTGGCACATATGCACAGAGTGGACAGTGCGGGCAACACAAGGCTCTGAGGGTCTGGGCTGCTACTGGGTACCTGTGATTATTTAGCCCAGAATGAGACCCCATCTTTGTGGAAGGACAGGAAAAAAAAAAAAAAGCAGAGCTCAGTCCCCCTCTATCCACCCTCAGGATGCTGGAAAATGGCCATAACGTGCTTGGCAGGTTTACAGTCAGATGGAAGCTCTATTTTTTTTTCAAGAGTAAGACAAGATTTGAAGCTGTGAGAAAACCAGAGATGTTTCAGAAAGGCCTACCTCAATAGCTGAGATGAATTTCACTTTGCTATCCTTTAGAACTTGTGTGCTTTTTTTCTCTTCATTTTAATTAGTTTATTTTATTTTGTTTGTTTCTTTGATTTCATTGTTTGATATTCTTTATCCTCCCTTTAATATTACATTTTAATTTTTCTCTTTTAACTTCACTCATATTCCAACAACATGCTAGTCTTGATCTTTTATTTTTTTATTTTCTTATTCAGATCATGTATTTCTTGTCATAATATTGTTATTCCAAATCCCACACAGCACCCTTCCATGGTCTTAATCCATTTTGCTATATTCCTGAGCTTTATTACTGTTGTGGTTAACTTTATTCTCTAGCACACTATACCAATTTGTATGCCTTACTCTCACTATTTCTCCTCCATCTAACTTCATATAAGTGCTCTGCTTTATAAATCAGCTCACATTAATTTTTCCCTTCTAACAATTGTATTACCTATTTTTCATCTTTTATAAAATGTGGCTAGTTGGTTGAAATATGATGGTTATTGCTGTACTTCTCCAAAAGAGCTCCTATTTTTTCACTACTTGTTAGCAACTTAAATCCGATATAATACTCTCCTGATGTCTTACTCAGTTTTGCCTTCACCCTGCCCCTGATCAGTTGACTAAGGAATTTTACTTCATTGTTTTTTTTCTCGCTTTCTTCTTCTTGTTTTCTTTCTCTTTCCCCCTCTCTCAACCTGGGCTTTACTCCTTACTTTTATTAGTTTGCTTCCCTCAGCCTCTCAAAATCATTTTTCTTTAGTGTAGACATCTCATATTTACTTTTAGTTTTCCTAAAATATTCTTATTCCCATTCCACCTTCATTAAATTGCATTCAACTGTCATTGCTATAGACACAGTTCTGGGTTTTCTGCAATTTTGCTCTTGGTGATACAGGGTGCAGCCAGGGGGCCCCAAATAGAAATTTGTATTGGGGTCCAGAACTCAGGGTGTCCAGGAAATATTAGAAAAAAATGTATAGGGGGATGGGACACATGCAGCAGGGCCATTGGGAGCTATTTTGCATAACAACAGTTTCACATCTAACCTCTGGCATGGTCATTTAACATATCCATAACTTTAACTAGTTTCATTGATATCTTAAATAGCTGTGGCCATCCTTTGAGCCAAGGAGATGGGAGTGACTTCAACCCAGAAGGAAGTGGGAGGCAACTCCCTTGGGTTACAGCACATGCATGAGAGAGAAACGAAAGAAGGTTGGGGCACACATGACTTTGGAGTAAGTGGGGACCACATGGTTTTAGTGAGAGTAGGGACCACATGGTTTTAGTGAGAGTCAGGACCACATGGCTTTGGGGTGCTACTTTTTGCCACATGGCTTAGGAAGCAGGAGAGATCTTGCTGGGAAGAACAGGGATGAAAGGACTCTTGCCGGGGGACCATGAGAAGGTGCCACATGGTTTTGGATTAACTGGAGATCACGGCAGTGACATAACTGATAGTGCTGGGAAACGAGGGGCTACCTGAGCCATAGGCTTGTACTTCTTTTCCTGATATATGGTACCCAAGACTGGGCAGAAGGAGAAGGAAGGACTGTGTATGTTTGTGGGTATTCTAAAGGACTTTAGTATTTTAATGAATATATGAAGTCATTACTATAAGTCTGTATAACTCTTTGGGTAAATAATCCCTTTCCTTTTCATCAATCTCTGGCATTGAGAGATGTCTTTCCCTCGCGGTGGGTGAGGCAAACTTAGTATGGGGCGTCAGACCCCTGGAGCACAAAGGGGAGGGGCATTCTGTAATAGTATATCATTCACCTGCACCTCCCACCTGTTCTGTAACCATTTTTGGACCCCACATTCAGCCAGGGAAAGATATCTCTCAATGCCAGATATTGGTGGAAAGGAAAGGAATTATTTATTCAGAGTTATACAAACTTAGATTAATGACTTCATATATTCATTAAAGTACTAAAGTCCTTTATTTTTATTTTATTTATTTTAAAATATTTTATTTCTTTATTTTTAGAGAGAGGGAAAGGGAAGGAGAAAGAGAGGGAGAGAAACATCAATGTGTGGTTGCCTCTCACATGGTCCATGCTGCGGACCTGGCTTGCAACCCAGGCATATGCCCTGGCTGGGAATTGAACCAGCTACTCTTTGATTCACAGCCCTCTCTCAATCTACTGAGATACACCAGCCAGGGCCTAAAGTCCTTTAGAATGCCCACAAATGCACACAGTCCTTCCCTCTCCCTCTGCACAGTCTGGGGTACATTATCTCAGGAAAAGAAGTAGAAGCCTATAGCTCAGGTCACCCCTCAGTTTCTGGCACTATGAGCTGTGTCACTGCCATGATCTCCAGTTAATCCAAAACCATGTGGCACCTTCTCATGGCCCACCAGCGAAAGTGTTTTTATCCCTGTACTTCCCAGCAAGGTCTCTCCTGCTCCCTAAGCCATGTGGCAAAAGGGAGCATTCCAAAGCCACGGGGTCCTGACTCTCGCCAAAGCCACGTGGTCTCCACTTACTCCAAAGTCATGTGTGCCCCAACCTTCTTTCATTTCTCTCTCATGCATGTGCTGTAACCCAAGGGAGTTGCCTCCCACCTCCCTCATGGGTTGAAGTCACTCACACCTCCCTGTCTCAAAGCATGGCCACAGCTTTTTAATATATCCATGAAACCATTTAAAAGTTACAGATATGTTAAATAACTATGCCAGAGGTTAGGTGCAAAACTGTTGCTATGCAAAACAGCTTTTAATGGCTCTGCTCCATGTTTCCCATACCCCAGTTCAGGCTTGTGGGGGTGAGGACATCTCATATTTTAATATTTCCTGGACACCCTGAGTTCTGGACCCCATTACAAATTCCTATTTGGGGCCCCCTTTGGCTGTACCCTGTTACAAATTCCTCCTTTCATGTATGCAGCTCCTTTATAATCACATAAAGGACAATGGGTGAAGGTTTCGTACTCTTGTAACTACTTCTGGCTGGACACGGATGTCATCCTACCTACCCTTGGGTCAGGGGGGCCCTAAAAGAAGGAGGCAGCATGGAGGGCATCCTTTCTGTAAGGGGAAGGACCTTACAGAATTCAGGTCACTTGGCTGTCACCAGGAAGTTGCAGACTCGTTGTCCAAAGGCTGGCATTACTGGACAGTTGGCATCCTTGTCATATTTTGGAGGTGACAGATTTGGCAAGAGAGTTGGGAGGCACAATTAAATCATAACCACTAAATGATGAAGGCAGGGACTTAGGTAAAGAATGGCTTATCCAGAGGAAAATGTACAAGGCATGCTACACCTATCCAAAACAGTTGTGGCCCACTATACTTAGCTCGGGCTGAGGGGAATATATTAGGATTTCCCTCCTTTCAGATTTCTGGGCCCTTTCTGTCCAAGCCATTAGGACATAAAATGGAAAATAAACTCTAAAGTAAAGCCCACAGACTGCTGCAACCCTTCACCAACACAACCACTTAGTTCAACCAAACCATTTAGTCTCAGCAGGCAATGATGAAGATGACCTCCTTAAGTGAGGCCTATATTGCAACCAATCACTCAGGTAATGAGGTCATAGGCATACACTCAGTGAAAACAAAAGGAAGAACACACGGGTTAATTTACACAATTGCCAAGCCAGTTGCTGTGCCTGTGAGACTGTCTTTGGGAAGACATACAGTTGCAAGGCCTCTTCTGTAATGACATCTAATAGTGACAATTTGACAAGTCTTTCATTCCCATAAACTGAACATCTTTGATTATGTTACAAACCCATTTTCAACTTCCAAATGAGAGCAAACTTTCAAGATAGTTAGCTGTGTCATTCTGATGTCTAATACTGGGCATTGCAAATTTCCTTGAGCCAGAGTTTTTCTCTTTAAGAACACCTCATTGTTATTAAAGGGATTACATTGAGTCCAGATTTTAATTTTGCCTATTTGTTTGCATAAACACACTAAGAGCAGCCTGGATCACCTATGATTTTTAAATCCACTTTGCTGGAACTCATACAAGGAACATTTAGATTGACTTTTCAGTGTATCCCTCGGGGCACAGAAGAGGAGCCACATTTCTGCCATCTGGCTTCACCTGTACCAGTTGTTTCTCTCAAATCCTTGAGGCTTCCACTGTGCCTGCAGGTTCCTTTTTTAGCCATCTTTCATGAAAGCAACCTTTGTTCCTTCCCTGGAAAGACTGCCACCGAACCGCACAACCAACCAAAGTAAAAGGCTTTTGCTAGCTTTGCAAGTCAATCCCAGTTCCTCAGGGCTTTCTGATGATGACCAGAACCCAGACATGCCTCCTTCAGGCATGACATCCCAGTCAAAATCTTGGTTAACAAAACCACTATTAATGACTGGTTTTAATGTATCTATGCAAAGAAAACTTATGCCATCACTCACTCCACAATGCCAAATTCTGGAGGGATCAAGCAGAGAGAAAAATACAAAGTGTGAAGGAAAATCCTTTTCCTTCTGATATCCTTTTACATACCTTATTCATTTACATATCTTACATTTTCCTTTGTTCACTTTTCTACAGAATGTGAAGTTTTAACCTTCCCTGGAGTCCTCAATTTCCTTTTCAGAGCACATACAGAGCAAAATTCAAAACACAGACAGAGTTCCAGAAGAATACACAGGTAGAGACATTCTCTTGCACCAGTGCATATACTGGTACCCCAGCAATGACATGCCCTTTCAGGCCCATTATCTTGTCAGACACATGCCCCTTTGCCCCAGGCTGAAACACTCATCAACCCTGAATGACCCTTCCTGGGTCCTGAGTGACAAAGGCATTTCCCCCAACAGGCAACCTATCCTATGTCTTCAGATACAGAGGATTTCTGATTAGAAACAACAAATGGCAGAGACATGCCCTTTAAAGTTCAGGGTTCAGTCTTATGGTAGAGATATGCTCCTTTGTCTCAGGCTGAAACACTCATCAGCCCTGAATAACATTTCCTGGGTCTCAAATGGCAAAGGTATTCTCCCCAACTGGTTACAGATGATGTTTTGTAGATCTTACAGTTGACCTTAAACAGGTCTACAGGTACAGAGGATGTCTGAGCAGAAACAAAACCAATGGTAGAGGCATGTTCCTTTCAGACCTGGTCTCAATGGCAGAAACTTGCTCCTTCCCATAAAACCAGAAAACAAGTAGTTGAGGTGTCCTTTCCTCCAGGTTTAAAACTTTCACAACATTTACACATATTTTTACCATCCATATTTAACCATAATTCACTTTTAATCCTTGTTACTTTCCCACAATGGGAAGGACTATATTTGGACTCAGTAATTGGCAGCTCATAGAAAAAGTTCATAGCACTACAAACACATGGATAAAATAATAGAAACACTGTGACCCTGATCAGGGTTTGCTGTCCTTCCCCATAAGAGGAATTTCAAACCTTCCTCTGGAGTGCAGGTCCAGCTTTCTCTTTCCACCTCAACTGCAGCAGTAGGGTCTGCATCTCCCTTAGGCGGTGCCCATTTTACCTGGGTGTGGTGAATCCAGGGCTTAATTTCCATCAGCTGCAGGAAGGAATGCGTTGTCAATAGGACATCATAGGGACCAGTCCATTGCTCAGATAACAGCTGTTCAAGGTGTTGAGTCTTCCAGGTATTTAGTAGGATTCAGTCCCCTGGCTGGAATGGGTTCAGGTGCTTGTCAGAGGGGTTGTCCGACTTGCAATGAGTAAACATGTGCAAAATGGTTAGTGTTTTCCCTAAATGGTGTACATATTGCTTAATTCTTTCCCCATGCTCCAAATCTAGAAGGGGTATACCTAAAACAAGAATGTGTAGAGGTTTCTCATAAATTATTTCAAAATGGCTCAATTAAAGCCCAGTTCTGGGTGTCACTCTGATTCAGAGCAAAGCAATGGGGAGTGTCTGGTCCCATTTTAAATGTGTTTCCTGGCATATTTTTTGCCAGGGTCTTCTTTATGGTGTGATTCATTTTCTCAGTCTTTCCCATGGACTGAGGTCTCCAAGATGCATGCCATTTCCATTGTATTTGTAATGTCCGTCCAACATTCTGGGAGATTTCTGAAGTGAATGATGGTTGATTGTCACTTTGAATGCTCCGGGGAAGTACAAACCTGAGAATTATTTCTTTAAGTAATAGTTTTCCCACCTCAATTAACTTTTCATTCCTGGTGGGGTATGCCTCCACCCATCCAAAAAAAGTACCCATGAAGACCAAAAAGAATCTGAAATTTCCCTTGGTTTTAAGCATTTGTGTGAAGTCTGTCTGCTGGTCCTCAAATGGGCACATCCCTTTGCATTGTACTCCCTTTTCTATTCAGTGCTTCCAGCAACTGTAAAATCACCTCCACATGTTTAACATCCTTGTTCCCCAAAGTTAGAAGTCCTCTCTCCCTCCATATTGCTCCATGGGTATGGACTACCATGAAGGCATACTTAGAATCTGTATATATGTTAACTTTCCTTCCTTGGGACAGCAGTAAGGCTCTTGTGAGCCATTTGCACTGAGGTTCCCAGCTTAAGGGCTTGCTTGGGCTTCTATTATCTTGTCCATAGTGGCTACCACATACCCAGCTCGTCGTTGGACATTTTCCATGAAGCTGCTCCTATCCATATAGAGCTCCCAATCCAGTGATGCCAGTGGCTGGTCAGTCATATCTGGCCTTCTAGGATAAACTTGGTCAGTTATTTCCAAGCATTCATGCTCAAGGGCTGAGTCCCCCTCCATATCTGCCAGTAGGGTGGCTGGGTCCAGGGTTGTGGTGGTCTGCAGGGTAACATTTGGATTGTCCAGCAAAATAGCCTGGTATTTTCCCATACTGGAGGAGCTAATGTCCTCCTCTCTGTTCTAACAGAATCAGAACCTGATGTGGTACCGACACTGTAGTAGGTTGTCCCAAGGTAAATGTCTCAGCATCCTGTAAGATGTCACAGGTGGCACTACTGCCTGGAGGCATGGTGGCCACCCTTTTGTTGTGTTATCCAGCTTCCTTAAGATATAAGCTATGGGTTGGTGAATGTTTCCCAGCGTCTGAGTTAGCACCCCCAGTCCTATTCCCTGCCTTTCATGAATGTACAATTTGAAAGGCTTCTGTAAGTCTGGCAGTCCTAAGGCAGGGGACAGAGCCAGCTTCTTCTTCAAAATATCAAATGCTACCTGACAATCCCCTGCCCATTCAAGGAGTTCAGGGTCCAGTTCTTTTAGGGAAGTATACAGTGACTTTGCTACGAGTTCAAAGCTTGGAATCCAAATCCAACAAAACCCTGTAATTCCCAAGAACCCACGAAGCTGCCCTTGATTTTCTGGGATTTTTAGTGTAGCAATGGCTTGCTTTTTACCTGCCATCAGACACCTAGTATCCTGTTTTAGTTGAAATCCTATTTGCAAATTTAGGCCTTATGAGGTGACACTTTATTTTCTGTTTTTGCCAAATGACTTAGGACTGTGATGGTGTTGTGCAAACAGTCCTCATAGTTACTGCTGGCTATTAACAGGTCATCCACATATTGAAAAAGAACTCCCGATCTCAACTAAACCTCTTTTAAGTCTTTGGCCAGCACTTCCCAAATATTGTCGGGGAGCCCTTAAGTTCTTGTGGCAATACAGTCTAGCAGTACTGGAGCATGGCTTTAGTCTCTGGGTTGTGCCACTCAAAGGCAAACAGTTGCTAAGCCTGCTTAACTATTGGGATACATAAAAATCCATCCTTCAAGTCCAGGACTGAAAACCATTTGCTATCCCCAGGCACCATAGTCAACAGGGTATAAAGGTTAGGCACATTAGGGTGAATGTCCTGAACAATGTCATTGATGGCCCAGAGATCCTGTGCGAACCAATACTCATCTGAGTGTGGCTTTTTGACTGGCAAAATGGGAGTGTGGTAGGGTGACCAGCAGGGCCAAATTAATCCTGATTTCAAAACATTTTGCAACACTGGCTGTATTCTCTTTAATGCCTCCTTCTTGAGGGGATGCCGTTTCTTTCATAGGACCCATGCCACTTCTTTTAGATTTATCTTTATGGGTTGCATGTTAACTGCTTTACCTGGAGTTCCATCAGCCCAAACAGTTTGATCAACCTGTTTGCAGATCCCAGGTGGGAAGGGTTCACCTCTGAGGCCTCAGGCACAGGTCAGGAAAGCCTGCAGCTGGATGGCATTTTCCAGCAGGACTTCCATGCACAGCTTCTGTCTCTTGGGGGAAAAGGTTATTTGTGCATGCTGTCTACAAAGCAAATCTTAGCCAAACAATGGAATGGGACAATCTGACATATAGAGAAAGCTATGTATAAGCTTTTGAACCCCAAGCTGGCATTCCAGAAGTTTCAGGAATGTCTGTTTTTGTACCTGGCCAGACAAACCAGTAACTGTTACTTCATTTGAACTGTTTCCAGTTAACTTTGTGTTCAACACTGAGAATGTAGTTCCCATATCTACAAGGAAATCAATTGGCTTGTTCCCCACAGTCACTTGTACCCGGGTGTGGTGACCTAGCCTCTGTTGATGCTGTGGAAAACCACAAGCTCCAGGGTTATGAGGCAGAGTTTAGGTACAGTAACCTAGCTACTGGTGATCTCCAGGGATACGGGGCAGAGTTTGGGTATAGTAACTTACCTACTGATGATCTCTAAGGCTGTGGGACAGAGTTTGGGTATAGTAGTCACAGTAATCACCAAAAAAAATTATATAACCATACATATATGGAAATAAAAGTAATTAATCAAAGTAAGTTGTATAACTGACTTATGTAATCAAACTGTATAAAAGTGTGTGATTAATAAAGCCAGATGGCTTCACTTGCCCATTCACCCTCCAAGAGTAGTGTCTTATTGGGGCTTCACTTGCCCATTCACCCTCCTCTGAGAGTGGTGTCTTATTGGCAGCTCCTCAAATGGTGCCCCATGTGAGGAAGGCAAAGGAGCTGGTCGAGCCCGATTACACCACTGGCGAGTCTGAAAGCTGCTGGGGAGGAGCACTTTCATAGGTAATCAGGTTAAACCATGAGGAATTCCATGACTAAGGAACAACAGATATTTTTTAATCTGTTGAAGCAGCTGGTGCATGTATCAGGCTGTGAAGTAAAAGATAAGCATTTACTTTCACTTTTGCAACGTGTAAAATTCCATTGCCCGTGGTTCCCAGACAAAGGGACCTTAGATGCTGCTGTTTGGCAGTGGGTAGGACAAACTTTAAAAGAAGAACAAGACCGATCAGAAACAATTGGAGGCACATTTTTTAAAAGAAAAAGGTGGATGTGTTTGCCAGTGAGGAGAAAGCTGTTTCTGAAAGTTGTGAATGTGTTCATAAATTTGTCAATCTAAAAAATACTATGAGTGAAATGGGAGGTATGATGTAATAAAAAAAAATATTAAGAACCCTCTTGTTTATGCCAGAGCTGTGACCTTTATTGTAAAACTGAAATATAGGTGTACTGTCTCCCAGGGAGAACTAGCCCTTCTCCACAGAAGACTAAGTACCATTTTTTTTAACTCAATACCTGTAAACACTGATCATTTCCTTGGGGAAGAACTGGCTATTCTCCCAGAGGAAATAGTTAGTTAACCAAGTCACAACAGGCCCTTGGAACATAACCATTTTTGTCTAAAACATATTGTTTCAGAGCACCTTCCCCTTTCATCTTTCCCACTTGTCTTGGAAACTTTGAGCCTAAGAGCTAAACTCATTACAACTTGCAGAAAAAGCATAGGGCCTGTCTTTTCAAGCCCTTGGCTGGGCACCCCCATTTACAAGAGTTAATCCTCAAAAGACTAAGTTTTCAAATAAGTTAGTAAATAGATGTCACTCTTTATGATCTCTTTGGAAAATTCAGATACATTCATATTTCTATTGATATTTACTCTGATGCCCTATATACATCTACTTTAATAAAAGAATCTGCTAAATATATACAAGCCCATTGGCTTGAGGCCTGTAGTCATTTAAAGTAGCCTCAGCAAATTAAAACTGATAATGGCCCTAGATACGTGGCCCATTCTACTCAAGTTTTTCTTCAGTATTAGAATATCCAGCATAAACAAGAATACTTTACAATCCAACTAGTCAGGCAATCATAGAACAAGCTCATCATACTTTTTAAATTTTCTTAAAAACAAAAAAGGAGGAGTCATTAGTCCTTCTCCCAAAATTTGCTTTTATTTAGCCATATTTACCCATAATTTTCTAAAATACAGTGTATTGCTTTACACTCCAATTGAAAAAGATTTTCAGGCAAAAGAATAAAAGCCACCTTACCTTCAGGTTTTATATAAACACCCTTTAGGAGATAACACTTGGCAGAGTCCTGTAGAAACTCTTAACTTGGGGAAGAGGGTATGCTTGTGTTTGCTCTCCAGAATAACATTTGGAACTGCCAGAGAAGAAGGTGAAGCCATATCACAGAAAAGGCTTCACAGATGACCACCCACCTACACCCATTGGACTCACTCAATCCACACTTATCCAAGCTGTGTGTTATTACCCTGAAGTAGAATTCCAGCCAGCACTCTTGGAGCGGTATTCAACATCACCTAAGAGGGACTTTTTCTACCAACTCAAAGAGACAAATTGATAGATTGCAAGACATTCGATGCCTTAACTAAGCAAGAGGTTTTTCAGACCCTCTGTTATAACTTTGACTAGCCAAAATCCCTAAATATTGGTTTGATGGACTTAATCTTTGAATGTGGTTCTTTAAAGCCACTGATTGTTTACTGATTCTAATAGTGCTTTGTGACTTGCCCTTGCTGCTTATCTTTAAACTAACTTCCTGAAGTCTGTGCTAATTCTTCCATAATTGAAATGTAACCATATTTGTTACTCGTGTCATTTCCTTGCATTTGTAACATTCCCTTGCATTTGAATTTTTAAGCTTGAGTGAGTTTTGGCAGCCCTTAGACTCCTCGT